>JAZGTK010011234.1:0-15776 GCA_036877625.1 Ambastaia sidthimunki | reverse complement strand
TTTTTTTTTTTTTTTGAGAAAATAGCCAAAAACAATAAATCAACAAATAAACCAGCACTTGTCAGAGCATTGCATAATTATATATTTACAACAGTGCATTTATTTTTCAGTCTCCTCTGTTGCTGTTCAATCACAAGAGCTGTTGTATTCTTCCTCTATTTTTTCAATCCAGCCCAGACAGGCAGGAAATGAAACATCTTGTAATTGATTTCACAGAATATAACATCAAAATATAAATTTGTATATATACTATCTCTTGGTCATATAACCCCACAGCTCATCTGTCTTATATAAAACAGACTGACACAAATGGTCACTCAAATGCAGTTCCTGCCTGTCTGTTACTTTTCTTTCCCCTTCATTTATCCAGGTCATGAGACTGATTTTCTGCAATCCGTCACAGATGAGCCTTTAATAGAATTATAAACTTTAAAATGTTTGTGAAAAGCAACAGAGGTCTTCAACAAATAAAGAAAAACATTTTCCAGACCAAAGTTTTAGACTTTTTTAATATCAGCTGTCTCATTAGTTGTGCTCCTGCTTGAGTTATGTAACTTTTCCCAAAGTTTGTTTTAGCTTAGAAAAGTCTCAGAAGGTTTTACAATGACATTTATTTCATTCCTTCCTTATCTACCTACAGTAAATACCAGAATATGTTTCAGACAGACTATCAATAGTGTGTGACACCATCTGGCTGAATTCTTGCATTTAAGATTTTTTTTCTGTTGGCCGATGTCAAGAGGTCCTAAAAGATCTGTTTTAAGTAAAGTGTCGAAAAATCTGAGTCTAAGAATCCTGTGCTCAGTATTAATAAACTCAAGATTAATGAATATAAAAACAACCTACAATCAGACAATCAAATGTTGACTGTCACAGTGATTATAAATAAAAGTAACAATAAAATAGCACAGCTGTACTGTTTACTGTTGAAGTAAAGTGATTTTGTGAAGTGGAGTGAGTTTTCCACTTGGAACACCAAAAGAGTGCTGGGCAGAATATAGGGACTAGTCACCATATTGTATGGCAACTTTTTTTCAAATCTGACAACATTGGTATTGAAAATTTAATCTAAACTTATTCAAAAATGTTTTGAAGTTGTATTTGTTGTATTAACTGCGAGGAGAGATAGCCACCATATTAAATTTTTCCACTTTGTTTTTACAATAGTGGATCATCTCATTCCCCATTATAATGCTTCTTTTTATGCTCATGTTGTTTAATGGTTTGATGCTGTGTTGTAATTTTTCTATAAACATTAAGCTCTCTGTGTTCCCCTTTCCATTTCTCACACTTTAGCCTCCAACATTATGCTTCTCTGTTTGTCACTAAAACTATTAAAGTACTTGCAGGCTTTTTCTTCACGCAGATGTTTAGATTTACATCTATGCATTTGGCAGACACTTGAATCAACAGCATCTTAGAGTGCATTCAACGTACATATTAATTTGTGTGTTTCCTGGGAAATGAACCCTTTACCTTTAACGCAATGCTCTATCAATTAAGCTACAGGACAACAGAATTTTCTCATTCATACTTTCAATCACTCTTACTGGCATCTGATGCTGCCTTAATTTAAGTCTATTTACTGGAACAAAACATAAATGTGATGTTTCAGAATTGCCTTAAAGCTGCAATTTCTGTGTCCCTGCATTCTGCCCTTCCTCTCAGAGCTGTCCTCATTTCCCCCGTTGTCTCAAGTTGAAACCCACACTCTTGCTCCTCCCACTCATCTCAATGCTTTGTGCATTGAAAGAACGCCTGAGGCTGAAGCCAGAAGCCCCTGCTGTTGTGTGCAGCATCACTGTGGCTGATGATTTCCTAAACCTCCCATCCATCTAACCTTTCTCAATACAGCTGACAACTCTAGTCTTTGGAGCCACCTGCTAGACTAGAACCCAAGAGCTAAACACAATTTGTCACCACAGATCGCGCTACCTACTGATTTAATTGCCCTCTAATTGGAGCTTTTATCTCTAGCATAAATTATGAGAACAATTAAACCAGAGAAGGTTTCAATTGTGAAGACAGACAACATTTGAAGCAGGAGCTGAGATGGAGGGATCGCTGTTTTTGGAGGAGGAGTTTTAATATAAGATGGTTAATTGAATTTCTTTGAGGTTTAAAGGGACGGTTCACCCAAAAATGACAGTTCTGTCATCATTTATTCACTCTTATGTTGATCCATCTTTCTTTCATAGCACACAAAACGAAGATGTTAGACAGTCTTACATTTTTTAAACATCTTTTATGTTCTATAAGAGGATATACTGTGTTTTGAACATGGTAGGTAAGTAAATTAAGACAATAATTTGGGGTCCATCTCTTTAAATGTATGGTTTTTGCTTTCTTCTGCGAGGTCATTAATTCTGTCTTCTCTGTTTACACTCCAGCAACTACAAGTTTCACAAGACTCAAGTCTGAACACGTGTACACACACATACACACAGAAACCAATCTAAATGCAAAGCCATGTTTAAATTGATCTTTGAGCTGAAGTAATTTGTAAAATTCAAACACAATTTCAGCTTTATAAGTAACAGCGATTCTTGCAGCACTGAATATACAAAGTTTCTTGAGTTCTGTTAGCTGTGTGAGAATATGACTGACCGGATGCAGACTGTCATTTATACACCCCCACTGTGCACTGACACCTTCAACCTTTTAAGGTTCCTTCCATTTTTTTTTAGCTCTTGATAAAAATAATTTCTTTTATCCATGCAATAAAAATGTCATGTGTTAAAGACTTTCAGTAAAATCCTGACATTTCTCAGGCTGGACAGATCCGTGACCTGGGTGTTAAGAAGTAAGGCCAGTCTCAACACAGAGAGAACACCAGGACATTTTAATGCCTAGACTAATGTAAGAGTTATTATCTGTGACTGAACAAACTACATGAGAAAGAAACCTGTTTAGTTATCATTTAACATTTTTATTAGACATTCCAAAACAACAGGAATGTTGAGTGTTTAGTAACTGGGTCTTGTCAGAAAAACTATACTGCAAACAGGCTTGTCCCACTTACTGTGGACATACTGTAGTTCACTAAAACAAATACCTTTGTTCTAATTTTGAACACTGTATCTATATAATTTCAAACTTTGTTGTTTTGCTTTTATCGTTCTTTAATAAAAGAATTTCTGCCAAATGTGTAAATGTTTAAAAAAATACCACTTGGTTTGACTTTGCTATTTAATGAGAATACATGGATTTTTAAGACTGACCTGAAGTGTGTTGAAATATAAGGACCATTGCACATATCCAAGAAGGCAAAATTAATTGCCCTCTCATGCCTTATCAAGTATTGATTTATTGCCATGTACGTCTGTTCAGGGCTTTTTCATTGGTACCATTTGAAGATGAGTCATTTTATCCAGTCCAGTGAGCTTCAGAGCTTTTTATTTTCAGCTTTGAACTACTAATGCTCTGAGAGAGTATCTATTTGAAGTTTTTTATCAATTAAATTATCATTTCTGTTATGGTGAAAGCCCCTTTAAAGCTGCAGTACCATCAAAAAATGCCATAATTTATGACTTCATCAGCGATTTCTTTTGACAGGAAGACATAAAAAAAGTATTAGCAGCTTCATTAGCAACTTTGTTCAGTCAGTGTCAAAATAAAAGCAGTAATTAGTTAATACTGACTAATGTTTTTTATCGTGACAAATCAAACTAATATTAATGGCCATTCAAGAGATTACCAGAAAGAGGTTAGGATGCTGTTCAATAATAGCTAGTTTCACTCACTGGATTCTTTAATAAAAAAGCAATGTTTATGGTTTGACATTGTGGAGAGACAATTTTGGACAGGGGGACCAAGTCTGGAGCTATCGAGCTTCACAAGGAACTAATCACTGCACTCAAATCAATGCTATGCTTAACAACAGGGGAACAAAATGAACAGAGTGGTGTCTCGACATGTTCTGATAGATCTAACAGGCATCTCTGGGTTCAGGTCTATGGGTAATCCATACAAATGTGTGTAGGTGGCAGAATTAGAAACATCCTTGCTTCTTTGAGGCTTGTTAGTGCTGGTGAATCTTTATTCTTTTCTTTGTGCCAAAATAAAGTGTTACCACTCATGTCTACTTTATAAGAGCTAAAGCATTAAACCAAGATCCTACAAGCGCTGTGAAAAATCTTTTTAACAAGCCAATGTTGTATAATTACAGCTGAGCGTCAACTTTATCCTTAACTAAACAACACATTTTAATTGAGTAGACTGTAATTTTCACACTTCAGATTAATTAAACATGAGCACAGTTGGGCCAAATGGGCCACGTGTCACAGAAAATATTGTAGCCTGATAACTCAGTTTTGACTAAATGTGTTTGGGTCACTGTGTTTTGCCTTTGTATGGTACAATTAAAGCTACATTTGATATGACATTCTGTATGAATGTTTTAGTGACATTGAGGGAATGCATACTGAAATACAGCATTCTTATAAATAACAGTCCAGATTTCATCAGTGCAATGAAATGCTCATGAAAATTAAATGTAAACAGATACACAGCAGATCAGATGTGATGAAGGGTTGTGTGAATGCATTCATATTCATGTCCTCTTATTTTTAAAAGCCTGCATCTGACATTTATAAAGGTCTCTTTATACAGAGGCAGAGATTGGAAGATGCTGCATGAGTAATGAATACTGTTTATTATTACAGGGTTGGTTGTATTTGTAATGTGCCTTTTTAATAGCAACACTGAGTATTGATTCATTTAAAATGTTTTCAGAGATTTCATAGAGATTTCATTGATATCAATTCTACAAAGGCCTTTTTTATCCCCAAGACTAGACAAAAACCTGAATTATCCACTCTCTGAAAAATGAATGATACTTTTCCAACTGTAAGCCACTAAAAGCCAGTCTGGCAATCTGATTAAGTACACCCCAGCCCCAGTAATATAAAGTCAATGGCCTTAAAACTGCCATTAGAAATCTGAATGAATCATATTTAATTAAAAGCCCTTCTCCAATCACATAGCTTTGTAGTTCAATTGGTAGGAAATAGGGGGAATAAATTCTACTTCCTGTGCAATATTGTTTTCAAAAGCAGATTTAAAATGGAATGTTTGTCTTGATTGCTCTCGATCAAATGCATCAAATTCCTCCTGTGAGGAAATTCAAACAACATTCAGACCAGATTTATGAATCATGCTCTTCCTCTGGGTGTCTATTAAATTACTTCATAATTTCCCTATGAACATTTTTCACAATATAAAACAATAGCCATTTAAATATAACGGCCCTGAACACTTTGTTCTGTAAATTCAGTAATTCATCACTTGTGGGAAGCTTTACTGCACATGGGTACAGAAGTGCAAATTAATGTTCTCGTTAAATTCTTATAATCCATATAATTGCTTTAAATGATGGGTCAAGACAGATCAGAAACCCTGTTCCCATGGTTCTGACATAATAATTGAAAAAACCCAATAAAGTCTGGGCCTGATATTCTGTCATAAATCCAATATTTATTACAGAAATTCTTTTCTCTTATAGGGCATACATGATTTTGACATATTTCTTCAATACTAAACCGAGATGCTTTATTTCATGCTTTTATAGTCCAAATACCAAAGTTTAGAGAAAAGATATTAGAGATTAGAGAAAGATATGTGGCACAAATAATATTACTTTATAACATCATAATGTCTTTCCCTTTCCAACAAACACTAAATTCTACTGCAAACTAAATAAAACAATAAATATTCTGGTTAGCATTAGTTCAATTTCATGTCTGTTCATTAAAGATTCATTACATTAACTAACAAACTATTACCATTACCAGCTCACAATGATAGACATGCTTATATAATGTATTCTGAGTTCAAGTCCATCCTTCACTTGAAAAATGAGGACATGGAGCGCTGAGAGTTTTTTTGTATATTGACATTGAAATAACATTGTGTTGGCAAGACATGTCTGTTTATAAAGACTGTGTGGGTTGATGTCTCCAGAGATTATTCTATGTGGGCTGGTTTCACCCAGACTATACATCCAATCATACGAACATGCTTTTACTCTCCTGTGTAAGAATTTCTTACTACAAGCCCAACAGCTGTCGTGATTACCAAGTGTATATTTGCTTGATTACAAATAGCATGTATGCCATCAGCAAATGACAGAGTGGCTATTTTAAGATCATCAGGTGCACAATGACCGGTTTGATGTTTTCATAGCTGGTTGAATCCTCTTGGCTACCATCAATATCTCCTGTTCTATATTAGTTGAAAGGAACTGTTTGTTTACATAAACAGCGTGTGGGTGAAGATTATTAAAGTCAACCACCCCTAACCAGTCAGGACACTTAGTTCAGTTCCCTTAGAGGTAAATACAGAAGAAAAACACATTCACTTTCTTTGCTATCCTTAAAGAAACTTTAATCATCACATTATCTAGGTGGCTGTAATGTATTTGAATGAAATTCAAGTTTTTGATAGCTTGATACTCTTTCTACTAATTCACTCCAAAGCACTTGATACTTTTATAATATTCTTTCAGCAACTGTATGAAAATTTTACAAAACCATCGCTCTGAATCCATTTTGCAGCAGGATCTTGTCTTACATTGTTTATGTGAAGGAGGTTATCACCTCCTCTCTGTATATTACGGTAGAGTAAACTGCGCAGATAATGTGCATGTCTCACATTACGGTAAATTTATAGATCGACGGAGTCGTGGTTGTTTGCAAACCCAAAGAGCACCGCACAGCACTGCAATGTGAATTTACTAAAAGAATAATCGGACTGCACACCACACAAAACAAGGAAAAAACACAGAGGCTTCTTTCAACCAAAGTGGTAAGTAAGATATATATTTTAGATTTTTGTTACAGATTTCATATGTTTTGTGTAGTCGATACACCTATATCAATCTTACATAGTTATTAAAACACGAGTACCGACTGTCTCATTGCATTTAGATCTGTGCAAACCGGAATTACGGAAAGCCAAAGTGTTTCTGGAGAATTAAATAAAGTTTAATGCGAGTATGAATGCACCAGCTCTGCATACTCAACATGTGCTATATAAAGTATTTGGGTTTTTATCAAAGTACCAGCTTAGGTTAATACTAAAGGTATGCGCGCTGGACCGCGCGGCAGCTTATTACTTCACCAAACGCGCACTGGTGAGGCGTTAACTTAAGGTTAACTTAACGTTTCTTTTAGAACAACTTCCTTATAAGATTAGATTTGCAAGAGCTGTATTATGTAATATTTACTAACTGGGTTGCTCGAGTCGCATTTTTGCCGTTCATAATTGTCATCCTTATAAATAACCAACGGTGAGCTTCGCCAAGCTCCTGGACATTGGTGAGATTCCATTACGTTTTGGTTTTGTGATCGCTTTTAGTTGTTGTTTAGTGCAACCCGAAGTGTCTATTATTTGCAGCCTTAGGTTACTGAAATTTTTGATTCAGAGCCCCACCCTTTTATAAGTTATTGTTATAATTGTATCGAAAGTTGTTTTTTTTTCAAGCGCATGCTTTAATGCACGTGATAGATGATGATGGGGAGTTTGATATTGAAACATTAATACTGTCTGTAAAGTTTTCTGTAGCCTGGATTTGTTTGTGAGTAAATCAGTCAGTCCTCTCTCATTGTTCATTGTTTAGTAAAGCTCTGATCATAACCTGCGTAAAAATGCCCCAAGATACTCGTGGCATTTCATACACAAAACGTGTGTATGGTTACAATAGCGGTATGAAATCTCAAGACTAGCAGAATTAGATGTTTATTTTTAAATCATGTTGTTTTAAATAGTATTTGTGATTTTTTTTTAATAGTATGTAAAGCATATTTCTGTCTGTCTCTGTTCGGAGAGTAATCGTTGCTTACATTTTGCAGTTAAACACATGGACAGGTGCAGGGATCTGTTTTGTTAATGTCTGACCATTTTATGTTTTCATTTCCTCTCGGATAAACACGTTCATGACCACAGTTTAATTGGTTTCCGTGTGCTTTGTCACATAGCAGTTTAACCTAAATAACCATTATGGTGTCCAAGGCTGCTGTGACTTTCTGAGCAGCTGATATAGATGCTGATCTTTAGGCTTGTCAGACCAGTTTTACATGAATTACTGTATTCCATTGAAGATCCCCAGTTCTCAGCACTTTTTTGTACAAGTGTGTGAACGCTCAGTCTGAGTTATGAATTATCACATTCATTAAAATGACATACCTGGTTACAGTTTTGTAAATTGACCTGTAAAGACTGTCATTTTGTTTTAAGGCAATCGTTTTGTATTTCAGTAACACTGATAGTAATGGATATGAATTCACATTATAAAGGCAATGTAAATTCATCCAACACTTGTCCCATAGGGCACAGCACATAGACACTCTGGGTAAGACTAGCAGATGGTGACCTGTTTTCTGTTCTGTCTTATTTTATTTCTGGCTTGATTTGTCAAGCACTGTCCTGTAAAACTGATATTTTCAGACACTCACACTTAAGAATCTTCAATTGCTTTCTTCCATGATAGTTCTTAGAGCAACATTAGATCATGGTGCTAAAAATGTCATGGGTTTGATTCCTAGGGAATGCATGGAATGCAGGAATTCATAGTACTGATAATAAGTGTTTATATGTACTCCTGTTTTATATATATTGTAAGTAAAACAAAGCATTCCCTTCTTATCCGACTGCTTTTTTCTACACAGAATTGCAACATTTCTAAGTGGAACAAGCTATTGAGTTTAGCTTGGCATTCAGTGTTAGACTGGAAAAACACTCAGATACTTGAACGTTGTTTAGTCTCAAATTCCATATGTTTCTTTCAACTATAGATTGAGCTGGAAAGATATCTCTGTGTGCCGACCAGGCCTTAGAATGTGATACGTTCCATTGTTGTGGACACAATACTTTACTGCCCTCAATGGATCAATTTATAATTACTGTTATTAATGTCTTTTCTGTTTTTCATCTGTTTTCTTTATAGATCGTTTCTCATATTAACATACAAGAGAGGCTGTATTATGTTCCATATTATGTTCCATACAGGATATATGAAACCTAATTCAACCAAAGTATAATATTACTGTAGTAAGGTGGTGATCCATCAGAGTAGATTGTGTTGAGTGTGTTGTTGACTTGCAGTAGCAATATCACTCATGGTAATGATCTATTCAGCATAAGATGTGTTAGAAAAAAACCTATCAGCACTAGTATTGTGTTCCTCCTGTTGCTTTACATATGACATTATAAAAACATGACAAACTTGAGATCTTTATGATCTTCATATTTAACATTGTACTTTGGACACCAACTTTGACCAGCCTTGACCAACCTTACATGGACTTCACATAAGACCACTTACATGTCCCACATTTGGTCTCGATGATCATGAGCTCAAAGAAATAGTTACAATTTCAGTCATTACCTTTCCCTCATGCATGAATTTCTGAATGTTCCATGCACAGAAGGTTAATTTTGAAGAATATCCCATTTTTCCATAAAATTAACATGCATGAAATCCTGGGCCTGTCAAATTCCAAAAGTTGATATTTGTGAAAAATTCACCTTTGTGTTTTACAGAAAAAAGTTATAGAGGTTTTGAATGGCATGAGATTGAGTCAATAATGAAAGATTTTTTTTTCTGGGTGAACTATTCTCGGAAAATATTGTACTGACAAATAAAACCCAAATTGTGGTGTCTGTTTATACTTCAAGGTATAGTAGGTATTTTCACGTCGTTTTTTTGACAGATTCTGTCATCTGAATGGAATGTTCTGAAAGAAGGATGCAGTGTTTCTAGTGACTAGACCTTTAAAGGCAGGTTCTAGTTTAATTTCCTTCAGCACTGTTATGTCAGCAGGGTACTGTTGTGCCACAAAATGAACAGATGTCCTCCCCTGGTTTTCTCACAAGATTGGATTACTACGCCTAGGCAGATCAGCCTCTTTATAGATTGCGTTGTTGTAAGGCTGATTAAAAAAACCACCCCTTTGATTTTAGAAAATGTGCTAATATGGTTTAAGGGAGAAGACATGGGTCTCACATCAGAGCTAAAGATTTCAAACAGGCAAAAAAGCGTCTGTCAAACCACCTAAACCCCAGAGGCTCGTGCTTGGCCTTATCAGGTTACAGAATGTGTTGTCTGAGAGTTAATTCATTAGCATAGTTTGATCTGAGTTGTTCTGACTTGTACTTTCTCTACACAAGCCACTTTTGTTTGTCAGGATACAAATAAGCTGATTTGTTTACAGCAATATTCCAGGTAAAATACAAGTTAACATCAGCTACATCAGCATCAAATGTGGCCTGCAGCTAATGATAAAAATGAGTTAGAATTGTTGAAATCGTTATTATTATTGAATATTTACAGCATCATTAATTAAAAAAGCATCATTATTATTCCTTACAAATACACTTTATTTTTAGTGCCTTAAATGAAATAGATACCATGTTAGATATCAACTTAGATGTTTTTTGTGGAAAAAAAAAATAAATAATCATCCAATTATCCTTTTGGGAGCTTCACAGCTCCTGGTCACTATGAACTGTATTTGTATGGCAAAAGCTGTTACGTCATTCTCAAAAATATCTATTTTTGTCTATCTATTGTTTGTAAATCGATTCTTTCACAGCATAGGGGTTTGGAATGGAATTTAGTAATAATATTAAATAGTAAAGTTTTCAGTTTTCAATTGTTGGGTGAATTGTTTCTTTAAAGACTTGTTATTCTCTTTCTAGAAAATGTAACAGTGAGGGTCATGGTCTGTTATTTATTAACTATAGTACATTAAAGTCCCTAATGGTGCTTTGAATGGCCTCTATTATCCTGCTGTAGACAGAAAAAATAAAGCAGGTAATGACACTGAACTTGTTTATGCAACACATGACCCTCATTCATTAGAAAAGTCAAACACTCCGAAGCTTTTCAACAATGTTAGAAGTGCTCATGATGTCTTAATGAAAGTTCTCCACATTAAGCTGCCTCTGGCTTGTCCATGGTCTGTTTTCATTGTCGGTAACTAAGATGACAAATTGGCTGGCCAATTATCAGAATGCTGTGGGCTCAGGGACGTACACCAACCATTTGGAGAAGGACTGATTTTCATGCGGAATGTCTATACAAACACTATAATGCCACATTAAGGACCATTCAAAGGTCTGTACAGCTGGTACAAACGTTCTGTTCTGTGTAATCCTATCTCTCTGTGATATGTTGGTGCCGATTGATTTTTCACTGAATTGTTAATGTTTCCACGGATCTTAAGTCTTTTGTTGTATCTGTCTCGTCGGGTTAAGAAGTACATGCTGCTCTCGTGTTGAGAATCGAGTGTCTTTGAGAAGTGTTTTCTGTTCCTTGCTTTCCTTAGTAGAATGCGCTTTGTAGTAAATCCACTTCATTTGAAATGGCTGCAGCAGTTATTTAACCCATGCTTGGAGTGGAAACATTTGACTCCTTGAGGTAAATAGACAGCAGCAGTCAAACAATAGCATTCCATTGCTTGGCAACTTACTTGTGCGTTTTTTAGAACAATCTGGCTACAGTTTGATACTGTTATTGCCTAAATCGTAGAGGGTTTCAGATGTTATTGCGTCTTTGCTTTTTCGCATCAATTTTTATGATAGTGTTTCCACATGTGTCAGCTTGCTTTTAATGCCTGTCAGGTCGTCTTTTATGTCATTACTCATCATGATATTATGTGCAGGATATCTTGTTGCTTCACACTCATGATTTATTACTTGCATGAAAAGAATAGTTGAATCATATCAGTGGCACAGAAGTGGTTGTTTTATGCTGTTTTGTATGGGGGCCTCCATGTTGAGATCACATGACCTTTGAATAGATGTTAAACAGTATATGATTATAATTGAAGTTTCTTTTAATATTCTTGAAGAAGGCAGACAGTCAGGTGGACGGCACAGGCAGGATCTGGGCAGATGTTTGTCATAGGCTTTTCATAGGCTTTCAAATTCTGCTGAGATTTTGTTTTTGAATAATTCTGTTGGCACATATTTCATGCTGTCTCAACCAATCAAGCATCTTGTGTCTCGAGTAAGCAGTGGTTGGAAGTTAAAAGATTTATTATTCTGTCTTTTGGGCAGGACTAAAGAATAGTCCACAATTTTCATCATAACTTGGTATATGAATTTGGTATATGTCTTGCTCATGAATGGTGCTATTTATAGTCAAAATTGTATAATGGAAGCATTAAGGGTGGCAAGCAAGCCTGAGGCAAAACTGGTGTTTCAAAGGAAAGCAGTGTTTTGATGCAACTAAAGCTTAGAGGAGGCAATAAATGTATGTTCACAGTAGAACATTGTACAGTTGTCGCCGTTTTCTCGTTTCATTGGCAGTGTGAACACAGATCTCTTTCATATTTACTGTATGGTGCTCCCTGAATGTTTCAGTGTCACAATTCACTTGTTGAATGATAGTGTTTAGTAAGATAGGGTTTGATGATGGAGGAGACACAAGTACAGAAAAGTTCTTTTGGTGTGTGTTGTATCTTTCTCGTTTTCTGTTCATTTTCTGTTCATTTTGTAATTTTAAATGAAATTTTAAATGCAACTTCTAAAAAATTAATCTTTGATCAGTCAACTTAATCTTTGATTAAGTTTATTATTGTAGATGTATAAAGTGTGGTCTGTCACCCATTCATTTGTTTAAATTTGGTCTGTCAAATTGTCTTATCTTTCGCAGATCATCTAATTATGTAATTATTTAATTGTCATATTATTATTACATATTTTCTTTATGGTTTTATACTTTTCTCATATGAAAAAAAACTTCTAAGCTGCTTTTTCCATACACAAATGGTATGATGATCACGGACTGTCATGCTGTCGTGTATTTGACTGTTGTGCAGGTACATTTCTAATTTCTTTAACGTGGCACGTGCAGTTGTCAGCGGAGACGTTCTGTTTGCCACAGTTTCCTGTTTCTTCCCCCATATGCAGTGAGGAATGCAGCTGCGCAGGCAGTTTCCTGCTCCTGCACAGATTAGACAAACTGCTGTTTGTTTTCTGCATGATGCATGATTACACTGTCGGTAATTCACTTTGTTTGTTATGTTGAATTTGGTTGCAGTATTACAGTATCCTATAATGGGTGGGTGGAGTTTTATTTTTTTATTTTTTTAGGTACTTATTTGAATTCAAGGCCAAACATCATCTGTTTGCTCCAACTAATCAGGTTTTCTCAGTCGGTTGCACATAACAAAGATTTGGGAAAAATTTAATCACAAAGCCGACTGAGATCTCCTCGATTCATTAACATGTCTGTACATGCAGTTTTTTGGAATGTGAGTTTAAAGGCATAGTTCACCCAAACATTATAGCGCTGTAATTTGCTCACCCTTGTTCCAAACTTGTATTTTATTATCGGTGTAGGAACTATTTTGCAGCTCTAAACATTTTGTAACTTGTAGTTTTATGTTTTAGCCACAGATGTCACTAGAGAGGCCAAAAATCTGTAGTGCAACATTAGAGATTTTGTGCGATTTTAAAACTCCGCCCCTTGATGAAGAATCTATAGGCTAGGCTGTCATTACATGTAGACATGCCCAGAACATAACTGTTAGGAAAAATTATGAAATGAGTTTTTTTTTATGAGTTCTTGAAAATGATAGTAGACTTAAACTATAAGCCTGCGGATAAGATTAATGGTGACATCCAATACTGTATGACTGGCAGTTTTTTAATTCTTTACACTTTTTTTTCTCCCAGTGTAACATACAGTATTTGAATAATGAAGAAAAGAAACCAAATGTATGCAAACACTCATGAATGATTGAAATCCATGAGTTTTATAATATAGATTCAAATCCAGTTGAATAAGCCGTCAGACTGGAGCTGTGATTGACAGTGAAGATGTTTTCTGTCCAGAGATTGACATGTATAGGAGAGAAAGTTGTAATGGGATGGAACATTGGAGACAACAGTGACGTGAAAATCCCATTTCAACCCTTTTACAAAGCCGTTTCGTAAGACGGCAAACTTTCATTCCCAGATGTCATGCTTTCCTACTTAACCTTTTGTGGCATCTTCTGCTAGCTGCTTGTGCACAAAAAAGCTTTTTATAGACGTTAGAAAGCACTTGTCTGATTCTGTGCCTGCTGACGTTCGTAGCTTTTCTGTTAAACAAATAGGAACACGGTAATGCTGTTTGGCCAAGTTCAATTGAGTCAATAAAAAAAGGATATTTGTAGCAGGGGGCAGTGATTTAATCAGCCCAAGTAGAAATTCTCATTCATAGATTTGGATTTAATTAAAGCTGTTGTGCTTAATGCTGTATTTAATGCCTTTTCTAAAATTATGGAAGGGTACAAATGAAAGTGTCTAAATCATACAGGAGCACCGCATGAGTGCAGTGGTGCTTACTGATTCACATAATCAGCATTGGGAAAACGTTTCAAAATTAGATTTTGAAATGAAAGTAGGCTGCTAAAAACATTTGTTCTGTGTCGTGTAATGATTAAACCTGATTTTGCAGGGGGAATATGAATCGAAAAGGTTACAGAAGGTACAAAAATTAACGTTTATGATTTATACTATACTGAACTGTTAATGGCTGCCAAAAAAAAGTGATTTAGTTGTTATCAAAAGACTAAAAATGAATTATTTACCAGGTCACACTGTAGATTTACCCATTTAGCTATTTACAGTACATGTACAGTACATACAGACTCGGGTGATTTCAAGTCAAGTCAGGTTAGGAATGTAATAATAGATAATGGGGAACACTGGCTTCTTTGTTGAAAACCTGACAGGATACTGAGGTATTGTACAAGGCTGCTGACACTAAATTTAGAAGCCTTTTATTTTTTCCCATGACTGGTTAGTTGCTGTTTAACTCACAAGAGACTGTGTGAGCCTAGGATAATAATTATCCTGAAACATAGTAAACACAGGTTTACCTCAGGTTTTCCTTCTTCAGTTCCAAAACCAAACAACCAAACATCCTCTGTGGTGCTTCTACAGACAACTGTGAAAACACTTCTTTTCACCTTTTTGGAGTGTCTGTGTGTGTGTCTGTGTGTGTCTGTGTGTGTGTGTGTCTCTGAGAGTGTGTGTGTGTGTCTCTGAGAGTGTGTGTGTGTGTCTCTGAGAGTGTGTGTGTGTGTCTCTGAGAGTGTGTGTGTGTGTCTCTGAGAGTGTGTGTGTGTCTCTGAGAGTGTGTGTGTCTGTGTGTCTGTGTGTCTCTGAGAGTGTGTGTGTCTGTGTGTCTGTGTGTCTCTGAGAGTGTGTGTGTGTCTGTGTGTCTCTGAGAGTGTGTGTCTCTGAGAGTGTGTGTGTGAGGGAAGGAGAGAGAGGGAGGAAGGAAAAGAAAAACAGAGGTTAAAGTGTTGTTTATATTGAACAACAAAAGGCTGATACTGCAGGTGTAGAATTTAGAACAGGGTTGCAGAAACATTATTGCCGAGGGCAATAGATTCTGGAATAGATTCAATATTCTGTACTTTCAGCATTGTTTTTTATTCTATTTTTATCTTTCTTTTAAAAATCCATGTACATTTATGAAATCCTGACATGTATGTTGTAGATAAGGTCACAACAATGAGGAATATTACTATTTAAATAATATTATGATTAATTTTCTGTTGTGCAAGCCACTGTAGGCTACTGTAAAAAAATTACCATTTAAATCATTTACAGTTACTTTGTTGTACTGTACAAGCTACTGTACTGTACAATGATGCATTTTTGGGTTGTTTTTCCTTGGTAGCACTAGTTTAAACCCAACTGTAAACTAAACAGATCTGTTATGATCTGTCTGAAAGTTAAACTGAAATTGCTGCCTAATGCCGATGGCAAAAAGT
>JAZGTK010011233.1:0-15777 GCA_036877625.1 Ambastaia sidthimunki | reverse complement strand
ATTGTATTTTTAATCTTTAAACAGTAAGGTGGTTCATGATTATTTTGCACCTATAGTTGTATGAGTTCTTATTGCAAGATGTCGTAGCATTTGCTTTATGGCAGAGGTTTGCAGTGGATTCTGGGTAAAATCTGGGCAGTTTTTTTGTTTTCCGATATAATGCATGTCTATTTGTCTATTTGGCCCATGTCTATTTGTCTTTCCTGCCTTCACTCTGCACTGGTGAACTCTGATCTTTTGAACACTAATGTTCTTTCATATACCAGCAGTTAAGTCTAACCTCTGAACAAGGGTATCCGGAAACTGCCAACACTAAAACAATCCACATTATCTTTTAATGTGTGTGTGTGTGTGTGTGTGTGTGTGTGTGTGTGTGTGTATCAGTTTTCTGCACCATTGTGCAGCACCACAGCAAAAGAAGTTGTATTTTACCTTATTAGTTTTCAGTGATAAAACAAGACTGATAAACACAGACAATAAGCAGATAACAACACAGAAGAATGATATGCATTTGACTTCTGTGGAAATGTGCAAAGCTTTCTGGGAAGTTCTGTGGGCACAGATTCTGTGTGGGCCTGTATCTGGCGCTGAATCAATTTCCTGCTATTGATTAGCCCTTTGAATTCTGGAGTTGAGAATTTCTTCAGATTCAGAAATCTGCTTTTTTTTGTCCAATGTAAATATCAGTGTGTTCAAGAAATATTCCTTAAAGCTAACAGGTTTCATACATAGTGTCTTACTAAAAAGACACTTCTGAGCAAGTCAAACATACAGCACAGAGAGCTAATTATTTTATAAACTAAGACAAGCGTGACATTCTTCATTAAATGAAAGAATGAAAATTGTTGATAGAAATACTGTTGTATAAGAAAACCTAACATCTCTGAATGTGAATCTGTCAGTACAGGTTAGTGGAGACACACTTGCACATGTTGACAGGGATGTTGTGGGAGAGATGATAAGGTATGTTAGAGGACATACAAGCACACACACTCTTTTTTTTCCAAAATGCAAGTCTGACCTGTCCTGATTATATTCATTCTGTCAGAGCTATTAGGATGTCCAATGGATGTCCAATGTAACGATACATCAAAAATGATACTTGCACTTCTGTCCAGATATTTCTGTATGCTATGTTTTTGTCGATACAAAAAAATTTAGCCATTTAAGATATATGCAGTATGTTCTGGCCCTGTGCTGTTAATACACTTTATATAAACACTACTGTAATGCTACATGTATGCTTCCAAAATTCCCCAGTTTTACTGTCTGCCTGTCAGATACCTGCTCCTATTTCCAGCAGAAATCACTGAACCTGACTGTGAAAGCAGATGAAATGAAAGATGAATTTGTAATGCTTCCTGTATAACATTCACTCACATTTACCCAGAAAGAAACAGTTAATTGGCACAGATCCATTTCCTATTTATTATGAGTCAAATGCTTGAATTATCAATCAATTTAGATGTGGCCGTGGCATAAGTTTGGGGATATTCGAGGGTAAATCATGGCGCTCATATTAGTGAATGACTGGAATGTTTTTGGCCGGGAGATTAATGTAAAACATGCATTGGATACGAGACATAAGCGTAAACAGGCGGAGAGAAAATCTCTGAGCATCGGATCTGAGCATTAAGACTTGAAGTGTAAACGCAGCCTAACAGTCTCAGACCCCAAAGTTTCAGTTTTAAAAATAGCTAATTGTTTATGTAGGGTAGGCACTTATGATAATTATGAAATATAGTTCATAGTAGTGGAATACTGACTAAGTATGAGGGAACAAGGATCCTGTTTGATAATCATTTGTGAAATGGAGGGAGACTGACAGGTTTATTGCACAGTGATATAATACTATATAATACAATACAATCTGTCAGGACAGGGCTGTCATTTTAAACCCGGCAAGGGAAGCGATTTCAGCTTTTAATTGTCAGTTTATGTTAATTATACACTGATGTTAATTTTAAAGAAGACGGTGTTTATGAATTGTGTTTTGTAATCATTAAAAGCCAGTCTGAAAAATTAATCTGTAATACTGTAAAACAGGCATGAAGGAACAATTTGCATATGGTTCTTAAAATTCTTGAGGCGCTACAGAATCATGCTGTGCTTTTGAGTGTTCTATTCATCAGCATAGATAACATACAAAAATGAGTCATCAACTATATGGAGTTTTATATTGGGAAATGATATGAATGATAGGGAATGATGAAAGAAGTAAAATTAACAAGTGATGTACATGACAAATGTGTATGTTTTACAAACAAGGTAATGAGAAAGAGAGAAAAAGACAGAGAGAGAAAGAGATAATACAGCTAAACAGATTGCCTTAACAAGATGTCGATTTGCAAAGCAGGCTGTGCAGTCACGCCCTGGGAACTCAGAAACAGACAGAAGGAACACATGCGTGCACACACACACACACACACACACACACACTCGATTCTAGGCAAATGTAAGGTGTTTTATTCCTGAATGAACATGCACACGCACAAAAACATCTGCCCTCAGCAAAATATAAAAACTACAGAGACACTTTGCCATAGACAGAACAAAGATAAGCACAAAGCAAATTCTTACGGCAGTTATTGTCCTCAGTCAACCCTTGCTGCCCCTCTGCTGGATTTCACAGATGTCACTGCTGTCTGCCAAGCTACCATCTCTCTGTCTGGCCCAGCACGAGTCTGTGGGGGACCTCATGCTGTTGTGAGTCTGTGGAGATTCCCCACTGAGTTTCCTAGTTTTTAGGGCACATTTTTTTAGTTTCATGGAATAGTTTGGTTGCATAAGCACTGAAGTTGTACATTTTATTTATATGGAAGGAATGTCTAACTTGAATTTGATTTGTAATAAAGGCCAAGTATGGAATTTCAGCGCTAGTAGCATCATATGTAATTCCTAAAAACATTTTCAAACAGGTTTTCCAATCACTTGTCTTGTTTACTTGGCTGAAGAGATCCCACCTCAAAGTCATGCTATTGGTTGAACCAGCATGACTGTGTCAAGCCCATACATGTACATATATATCTTAGTTTCTTACAGAAACTGTTTATGATTTACAGTTAGCACATTGTTAAGGAAAATTATTCACGTGATTTACACATTCTGACTAGTGTGTAATTTCACCTATGTAATGAAGGTCACCTATGTAATCGGTTTATTAACTGTGCATATGTATGTAATATTCTGTGTGATTAATCTCATATGTACTGTACAGTATCTATAGGAAGCATCTGAGCGAGCTAATTAACTCAACAGCAGAGTTTCAGTTCGCTGATGTTTGCGTTGCTTTCAGCTCCAGTAGGTTAATAACTTTCTACAATTAGATCATTTTCTTCTAAAAACTTAATTACTAACTACATTGTTTATTTTCTTGAAATATTTTTCACTGCATTTTTACCAATAAGTATATAATTTTAAAATAGTTTGATTATCAACATAGTTTGTTTCATTCTTTTGAACCAAACATCAAAAACATTTTTGTTAGTAATATTGTTGAACAGGTTAACATTGATCTCGAAGCCTAAACAATCACAGCAAAATTCTTAATACTTTTTGGGAAATTAAAATATCATATTGCTGTTAGATCCCATCATATATCAGAATTTAATGCACAACTAACCCTTCCCCACTCTTATCAATAGCCTGAAATACATACATGCAGTCCATTACAGAAGGTGCAGATTGCCTCTTCTGAATAATCTGGCACAGGCAGTTCATGCTGAAGCTTACAGACAAAACAGCAATTCTGTGACACCAAAAACAATAAATATCTCTCCATGCATCTCCCACCACTGCTGTCTGCCTTAAACCAATAATTTGGGGGCCACCGCGTATGTTTGTTTTCGTTGATGGGGTCTTTTCTATTGTGCACTGATAATCTATTTTAGACTGACTGTGCCTGTGTGTTTTATAACTAAATGAATCACTGACAAGAAATGTATATGTCTGTGTGGAGTCTAACTCGCAGGCAGGGGACCGAGAGGGGCTTCCATGAGCGCTCAGACGTGAGACTTATTGAATTTTATGCTGGTGTTTTTATTTTCTCATACTGCTACCTAGGGAGTAACTTCCCATCCCACTTATCTCATCATTATGTATGGAAGAATTCACTGGAGAGAGAAGGAAGCACAAATCGGTGAAACATTAATAATTCTATGAAAAAAGCTTTGTGAGGAGGGGCAGCTTGCCGTTTGCTTTCGTTCACACTGAGAAACACAAACAAATCGCAATCAGATGTTTCAGCTGCATGTACAAACAGCACTCATTCATTTCTCTGTTAATTAATGACCTTTTTATTCTGTGTGTATTAGGAATGTAACTGTTAATATGGAAATTTCAAGTGGGTTTTATAATGTTCTCTAGGTTTTTACACTATTAGGAATAAGAGCTTTTTCGTTCTGAATTTATATTTATGTATTTGGCAGTCGATTTTATCTAAAATGACTTACAATGCATTTAAACTACAGGATTTATCAGTATGTGTGTACACTGGGAATTGAACCTATGACCTTGGCATTGCTAGCGCAACACTTGACCAATTGAGCTACTGAATTAATGCCAATTCCTGCATAATAGAAGATAAAACAGAAATGAAACATTAAAGTACTCTGCATTGATTTAAACATAATGCAGGCATACATTTGACTCACTGTTATACAACTAAAACAACTAGAACTCATTTGTACTAATTTACTAATTGTACTAATTTATATTATAAATGTCTATACAAATAAAAGGTGCTAACAAGGGTTCTACACAGACACAGAAGAACAGTTTTTGGTTCCCCAAGGAAACTTTCAGTTCTTACAAAGAACCATTTCTTACCATTGTTTCTGTAGAAGCTTTTTCCACTACAAAGAACCTTTTGTGCTATTGAAAGGTTATGTGGAAAGGTTCTGTGCACTCCTCAAGACCCACCACAAATGATTTTGTGAAGTCTATGAATTGTAGGATGGTAAAATGTTAAGCAAGTCTTGAGTTAACACTACACACTTTTTTGAGATTCTTAGCTATCCTAAGATCTTTTTAGTGTAGATATAGAATTGCAAGGTGTTGAAATAGACCAGAGTACTAAAGTCTGCTCCTGCAGATCCACCAGAGTTAAGACCCAACCCTGCATTAACACCTTTGGTGTTGATCTTTAAAAGAACCCAAAGATTTTGATTAGCTGGTTTAGGTGTGTCTCTTGTGAAGGCTAGCTGTCCTTTAGTAGGATTGGGCACTGCTGAAATTAACCCTTTACATAGCGTTTTATTACATATTTCCACTTAATTTAGCAGGATAAATGTAGCAGGTGTGGTGGAGATTTCTGGCATCAACACACACGCTTCTGTGGATTGGCTTGGACATCCACAGGATTATTGATAACATTTCAATTGTGAATAAATAAAAACCTTTTGGAGTACAAATTCTTCTGAGTGATTTGTGTTCAATTATGTGGGTAAGTGTGATTATTTTATTATTTGATTTGTTGCACTTTTTCTAAACTGACAAAATGGTTTTCTCTGTCAAGTAATACAATCTTTAATGTAACAGCTACAGCATGTGGAGTCAATAAGTAGGTGTAACTACTCAGACCAGATAAAACTTAATAGCAAGCTAGTTTTCAGAATTAATGAACAAATCAGTAGTTTTATTTACATTTTGTGTGAAATGTGATATAGTAATTAACCAACATTTTTACTTAATTGACATTAGTTGCTTTAGTACCGTTGACAAGAATCAACTACATCGTGTTGGTTACATACCATTCAACTATATTACCTTTACATAGGTGATATATATGATATATACTGCCACAGAGATGGGTAAATTTCCCATCACCCTCTCTTCTGAGTGCCATAATGCATCTGCAGTATTCAATTTTTTTGCTTTCTAAAAGTCAGGGAAACATAATGTTACCTAACGCTGTGCGGTTTAGCCTGTTAATGTCCCATTTCAAACAATAGGATTATGCTGTTGTTTACAATCCCCATACAATAAGTATTATCATATCAACCATGCCAGTGTAATCGGCTCTTGTATAAGCTGTACAGCTATCTAGACTGACATTGACAATATAACATATCTGTTATATTGCAGCGTTCTTTAATTGTCTGTTGCTCTAGTGTGGTTATACTGTACATGAGCTGCAGACGCACTCTTACTGAGTACTGGAGTATGCAGGGAGCATCAGATGCAGGCTCTAGTTTAGCCACGAGGGCATTATGCTTCTGCTGAGAATATGTTACACTCATAATGAGTTGATCTACTGTGACACCACAATCTGCCACCCCTTGAAGTTTCAGCATGTTGGTCCAAGACCAACAACCGATTTGGGGACGGTGCCCTGGTCCCTTGAGCCAGGAAATTAAAGTCAAATGTTAACAAACTATAAAACTATACCAAGACATGCATGCTTGCACCTATATCCCATCTATTTCCAATATACTGTACAATTGTCTGTCTGCAGCTGTTCTCAGATCTGCCGTCCCATCCCTCAGATCATTATTGTACATCTGATCGCATCTGTTCGCAGACCAGCTTTAACAAATGTAATGAACTACTGTGCGCTTGCACAAACACACGTTGACATCCAATGGTGAGACCAATTATGAATCAGAGGGCCTTTCTGCATGGATCAGAGGAAACTAGTAATGAGAGATGTGTGACCAAGCTAAACCTCTCTCGTTTCGGGTGCCTTTCCATCTGCTATCCCTCCTGGGTCAATTATGGGCCCCTGTCTCATGCTAATGTAGGCCCACCCCCAACCAAGCCTTTTGATTGGCCGTTTGCCGCTCATTTGTCATCCTATTACCGGCCTGTGGTCTGCTGAATGGTCTGGTACCTGCTACCCATGCTGCCTCTGTTGGCCCTGAGCGAGTCAGGGCATGGAGAGAATGGAATCTATTTAACCTCAGGTCCACTTTTTACTTTCGTTACTGTTGACACGCTAGCGTGTCTGTGTAAATTGGCCTAAATTCTGTCCCTTTTCTCCACTGTTGCTCTTTCTGTTGAACTATTATTCCTTTGTACTTTTTTGTGTGGGTACAGATATTGGATTCTGTTATTTGATATAGACCCTTTAACTTTCACAGCTACATAACAAATTTAGGTATTTAAATGTGTGCTGTCTAGACAGTTTTACTTGGCCTGGTGGTTTTGTGACGACAGGATTCGACATCTTAACCTTATTTGGTGTCATTAATTTTTTAAAGCATTAGCTGCATTTTTTATGACAATTATTAGATTGCTACAGTAGAGAAACTACAGTGAGGGTAAAAATTATTTGATCCCCTGCTGATTTTGTACCTTTGCTCCCTTTTTGTACTCCCTTTAAGAGAGGGCTCCTAATCCCGGCTCATTACCTGTATAAAAGACACCTGGGAGCCAAAAATCTTGCTGATTGATAGGGGATCAAAAACTTATTTCACTCATTAAAATGCAAATCAATTTATAACTGTTTTGAAATGTGTTTTTCTGGATTTTTTTGTTGTTATTCTGTCTCTCACTGTTCAAATAAACCTACCATTAAAATTATAGACTGATCATTACTTTGCCAGTTGGCAAAAGTACAAAATCAGCAGGGGATCAAATAATTTTTTCCTAAACTAAATTGATGTTTTGTCCTGTTGTATCCAACTTTTTAAATAATGTAATCATATTGAAATGCTATTTAATTAACTGTAGCTAATCTGCTTTTTCTATTTTATGAAACAATTTCAAATACCAAAAATAAACTGTGTAAATGTGTCTAGCAGTTTTGCAACCCTGTTACCACAAAATCATGACTGCATTAATTTTGCGCTGGCAACACAAAGATCATGGGTTCAACTCCCAGCAAAAACCCTCTGATAACTGATAAAAACACTCTGAAATCACTCTGGATAAAAGTCTCTGCCAAATGCATAAATGTATAATGTGAGCTATTCTTGGAAAGTGACAGCTGTGCTATACGATGTAAAATCTGAATCTTTGAACATGATAGCATCTCATTGAAGCAGTCAATGGAATATCTAGTGCTTATACCAAGCCCTGTTTTCTCCAGTCTGTATATTGGCTCTGTATAGATGTGAGTGGATTATCCACAGCATAAGTGGAAGGTATGAAACCAGCCACTGGCTGTACTTAACTACGAGAGCCCTTGGAGCCAGCAAAAATAAAAGCTTTTAATGGTTTTTAATCAGGTACCTGGTTAAAAGGGAAGCTCAATAGAAATGTGAATTATTATCCAGTAGGTCAAGTGCGGGCCATAGAGGAAAGAGACTGAAGTACTCAAATAGTTGCAGAACTCAACTCAGCTCCATATAAATCTAGTATTTAGTGTAATGGTCAGATTGATAGCAGTAAACCACAGGTCGTGTAGAGAGTGGTCTGTGGAGTTGACATTCAAGTAGTGCATTATTATGGTAATCTGCTGGCATGAGTAAATGCGATGTCAATGAGAAAAAGAGGGTAATAGCTACACAGATGCCCTAACTGAGATTTTTAAATGGTAGCCCTCATAGCCCTCATGCACATTAGGATCAGCTGGAGTTCAACCAATAAATGCTCAGTGATGTCAGAAGTGCTTAAAATGACTAGAGAGTGTCGATCTTACCTGATACTGCCCTGTGGTTTGTTTTTGTTTGTTTTTGTTCATAGAGTGGCAGCAGATATGGGTTGTTGCTTTGATGGTTCCTGCTAATAGGTAGATGATTAAAAACACATTTTTGTGGGTCTGACTCAAATCTGCTTTTAAATCTGTTTTTGTGCTCTAAACAGCAAAAACATACATCTGATGCTTTGCAAACCTGATCCAAGCCAAATCCTAATGCGGTTTAAAATTGTTTGTATTTGCAGTGAGTGTAAATGGTCAGATTATGTTGTTATTGTGGAGGCAAAAGCATTTGTACAGCATTTGTACAGAGTGTACAATATTAGAGGTATGTTTTAATCAACTTATTCTGACTCACTCTTTCTTTGTACCGAGCACCATATATTAAATATTAGTAATGTAAAAAACAAATGGATGCACCAATGAATCACCAATTTGCATAAAACAAAATGTTTTTCCACTGACAGACTTGAGCAGAGGCCAAATTATCAATTATTCTTTTTCGATTTAATCTCCTTATTTAATGTAAAAATGGTAGCATTTTTGGCTAACATTAGTTTTTCCAGGACCAAGGTGCTACATAGAACAGCACAGAACTACTGTAGAATGGACATTTTACATAATTTATGTACATAGTACATTGTTAATGTTTATTTATTCTTGAAATGTGAGAAATGTATTAATAAATGCCAAAATGTTCTTGAAACAAAATTAGTAAATGTTATAGTATTCATTGTTCATTGTTATTTCATGGTGTTATTGTGTGTTAATGTAAAAACATTGTTTTTCTCCTCACTGCAGAGTGAAGTTAAAAGATGGTGTGGCATTCCTCGGGGCCCGACCTTGTAACCCCACGCTCTGGATGGTTAGTCAGGATGTGAGAACAGAAGGTCACAGAGTCGTGACCCTGCATTGCCGGCGTAAGGAGTCCAGCCATGGACTGAGGTTAGTTCCCCGTCAGCTTTATTCTGGCCTGACACAGTTATGCTGTGGTCTATCAGAAATTGTGCCTTACATTTGCTGTTGCTTTCATGTTTGTCTAGCAAGTCAAAATTGTCTGTGAAACTGAATCTGTTTTTTCATGGGAATATGTAAAATATGCAAAAATATTTAGATACTTAAGCCACACATTTATGAATGTCTTCACATTATATAGCAAAATAACCAAGCATCAAACCAAGCGAGATTTAATGGTTATTGGTTAAATTGATTTAATGTATAAAGTTTATTAGTTAAAGGTATATCAAATAAACACACTTTTCATCCAAAAGATTTCAGAACTTCATACTATACACTGAACATAACCTTGTGGAAGTGCTGGTTAAAAGTAATAAAATAATTATTTTAAAAGAGTAACATGTCATTTGTCTAGCACATCAGTATCTTTTGCAATGAATTTAATACATTTTTTAGTGTGACTTAAGTGTCCAAATATGATTTGTATTAGCCACTATGTTTAATATGATTTTAAATAGAACCCACAAGTCGCCTTAAGACTTTCCCTCACTTCTAAATATTCAGATATTAAAATTGGGATTAGAATAACGAGACTTGGACATCAACAGAGATATTAAAAGAAGGATTTTAATACTGTGTGATGGACTTTAGAGGGTGGTCTGGAAGTTACTTTGAAGTTGTTAGAAACCAAAAGCAAATCCAAAATATATATCCAGGGGATATTTAAACGTCTCATCCAAGATAGGACCAATTTAACATTGTTTAAACAGAGGTGAGATAAAAAAACAGCATTTCTTTTATGCATTTTAAAATTGCCTGCAAGGAAATAGTTAGCAACAAATCTCTATTTCTTTCCTATTAGTACAAGAATATCAAATCAGTCATTCAAGGGGGCCTAAAAGTTGTTTCGTCCATTTCCGAATCTTATTTGCATGCTCAAATTAATCTGGAAAATAGGAAACCGTGTTGATGGATGCAGAAGAAAAAACACAGTGGTCGTAATTAAGTGCAGATTTGCAGTCTTTGTGTGTCATCATGCTCATAATCGCATTTCTCCACAGATCTGGAAATAGCGTTAATAAACTGGGCTCTGCATTGACAGGTGTAATTTTACGCATTATATGCGGTTTGGTGGAGGTCTGTAAACTTGGAAGATTAATCCCAGTGCTGTCAAGCTCAGTGCAAAAATCCAGAGCAAACAAGCCTTTTGAACTCTTCAAAAATGAACGTTATAAACATGCAATTGCACTCTAATGTAGCAAGTGATGCATATAGTATAAGATCAATCTTTGTAGTAATCACTTAACAGGTGGTCACAAGAGCTGCATTTGAGACCAATGTTACTGGTTTAAACAACACCAGTGTGGTACTAATAGGTTTAAACAATCTAACCACTTAATCTAAACTTGTAAAATCCACCCGAGAGAGATTTTAATACCAGGTGTAAACACATCCTTTGAATTTCTAAATTTCCTAGGATACTTTTAAAAACCAGGCAGCCAAGTAAACAGTGTAAACAACAGCAAACTAAAGCATTAATAACGCCGTTTTTCTGGTTTGTTTTTTATATGTTTGGACAGCTGTATCAATAAAATTCTTATTAACGTGTATTCGGGGGAATCCATGATCCCTTAAGAACTATCATAAAAGGACTGTAAGAATGTTGAGGAGGGGAATCTGAGGCCATGGGCTAAAACACAAGCAGTGATATAAATAGATTTCAAAGCAGGTTTTTTCTTGGCTCTTTGAATTACAGTATATCGTTGAACTTAACCACAGGCACAAAATAGGTCAGTGCACTACAGTAAAAATGTGTTTCCAATTTCCAATTTCAGAGGTTAAAACAGCATAACATCAATTTATTGAATATGCTACTATAATAGTTTGTCACCATGTCAGAATGAGACATTTTGGGTAAATGTTACATTCTGAGTAAAATCATTTATTCACCCTCAAATCTATGGATTTCTCCCTTTTATGTCATTTTTGTTTTTAGTCTTTTTTTTATACTTTCACTATATGGAAAAGAGTGGATTTACCTTTTTCGTTACATGAAACAAAAAGTCATTGATTTGGAACATAAGAGATAGTACAGTATAAATTATAGTATTATTAATTCAAAATTGTCTCTTTTATAGTGTTGCTTAGTATAGAGCTTAATATTTTAATATTGTATGTTTTCTTGTTTTTACATTATGTACCCTTTGCACAATCAATTCCCACGTGCTAGATCAAAACTCTAATAAAAAAGATAAAACTCACGTAAAACAGACAAATATAAAGTTGCCTTCCCTTATCTCAATATTGTGTTATTGAATGGAATATTAATCGAGTTACCCAGCTGCCTTTGTAATAGGGATTCCCTACTCATGTCACATGACAAATTTCTGCTTAATCCAGTCTGGCACTGATCTAAAACCTGGAGTTTAGGACTAAATAAAAGCATGTTAGCTTTAATCTAGGTCTTTTGAGATCGACCCAGACTCTAATCTCTCCAGCTGGCATAGGCACTTCTTAAGAAGACAAAAGAAGGCCCGGTGGGATTTCTGCGTATGGTGCATATTCCTCTGGCTCATCTGTCATTACTCAAGTATTATTTTCTTTCTACATTTTATAGATATCTACAGCATTGTCCTATTCTCTTTTATTCCTCATTTCTTCTCTTATTCTCATTACTCCTGCTGGATCAGTTTCTATCAGTATGTGCGACCTGTCATCCAGTTCCTGCTTTCTTCAATATTCTCTCCATTTCTTCATTCCCTTCATCTTTGATAGAGGAACAAAGTCTTTGTGTGGACGAACACCGGGGCAGGTCGATCTCCATCTCCCACCTTTTTTCTTTTATTACATTCTCTCGTTTTTCTCGGTGGGGGAAATTTGATTAGGCGTGCTATTACTTTCAGTGAGACACCTTTCACCTGCCATTTATGAAACTGTTACAGCAGAATAGGAGCTACTGTCAGAGAGAGAGAGAGAGTGGGAGGGGCTAGAGATTACAGCACACAAATAAAAATAATAAAAATGAATGATGTACAGAAACAGAGGAGGTAGAGACAAATAAAACAGGAAGTATTTGGGTCTGTGTGTAGTTTTGAAAGCTGTACAGGATGTTCTGCGAAGAGTAACTTTGTTCAGTCTGCCTGTCACACTGACAGGGTTTGTTTGTGCGTAAAGCTCAGTGCAATATTAAGTTTTAACAAGAGTTCAGCCTTCACTTTTGTTGCTGAAAGAGCAACGCCACAGGCAACTCACAGACGCAGGAACCCTCGTTCACCTGGAGCGGGGCAACGTGTGTTAAAGCGAAAGGGTTCATACACAGGAGTCGCAGTCATGCAACTTGATTGTTGATCCTCGTGCACGGCTGACTGAAAAATTAAACTGATCGCTATGACAACGTGACAGATGCAAAGCTGAAGTGGCTCTGTAAAAAAGTAATATTTAATATATAATAATATTTAATTTATAAAAAATAAAATGAAACAAGCACCTTGTGTTCTTGATATTGGTTTAGTTAAAACTACCCAATTTACTAAAAATGTTTATATTTCTTTTATTTACACACTCAATACTAATACACTTTTGCCATTTCTCCTCTGTCTGCCAATCTATGACACGTAGACTTTGTTACTTTTACAAGTACTTAATAGCTTTAAATGCCTAGTTTCTAATTCTAACATAAACATATAACATTGCATTAAAAGAGGTTAAAACAGTTTATAGATGTTCAGGTTTAGTTTGCTTGTTTTAGAGTGGCAGTGAGTACTTGACACACCAGCTGTTAGGAGACCAGCTAAACCAGTTAAACACCAGCTTGGCCAGACTGGCAGAGCATCTGGACAAGCTTAAATTAAGACCAATACACCAGCTTGGTCTGACTCACAATGCTTTTTTGTTTAGCAAAGAATGTTTGCATCAGACTTTTTCCTGATTATGGTTGTCCTGATTAAGAATTAATACACTTTAACTAGATTTATCATTTATGCACTGTAGCATTTTTCTCTTGATTGTACAGCACATACGATTATTAAGGACACAGACTTAATAAAGGAATGTGCAGCTTTATTCACAAACTACAATTCCTGTCCATCAACAAGGTAAGAACCAGACCGTTATAAACCTAAACATACTTGAATTAATTAATTGAAGTATATAAATGAAATACTAGATGAGAACCGCGGCTGAGCCTGTCTCTTCAACTGGACCAGAACACACTTAAATGAACCCAAGCAGTTTTCTGGTGGGCTAAACAAAACATAAGCTGCTCTCTTGATACTTATTTGCTTTTACAGGGCCAATAGCTGTCACCTGTGTCATTCAGACAGATGTGACACCTCACATCACCCATTTAACAAATATCTGTCAGATATCAGGGTTCCAAAAATGTGCTTACAAGACTTTAATTTAAAGCACGTCCCTTTGTGAAAATCTCATATATATTCATCTTTCAAAAATCCCCCATTTTTACCATAGCCCTGGTTTCACACAACATAAACATCCCAGCCAAGCAGTCAGATAAATTAAGGTACCCCAGACACATTCTGTTGGACCAAACCACTGTGTTAATTTAACTTTAATAAACAATGAGCTGCCCCATGAGTCTTCTCCACAGATCTGTGCACTGTGAAGCCCATGAATCAATCTCACTGTTTCACCCTCCACATGCTAAAATAACTGCTAATGGACAAGATTTGTTTTAATAATCACAAACCCTCCCTGAGACAAGTGTTGACTCCACATGCCTAACTCAGAGAACTCACTGGCTGCTGTGGCAATTTTACTGTATTGAAAAGCACAACCTTGTCCGTAGTGTTCGAGATGGCCTTTAAAAGCGTATCCAGTCCAGTTTTAAGTGTTTTTTAACAAAAAGCTTCTTTGTGAAAAGCTGAAGGTGTTTCAATGTTTCTAGGTCAAACATCACTCTGTGTGATTGAAAAAGTCATAGAAGAGAGTGTGTTTAGTGTAGCTTGTAACATGGAGAATAAATAAGCTTGTTATAAGTTAAATGTCAAGAGTAAGTAGAAAGAATCAGGCTAGCAGGCTCTGTCCTAAATGTAAAGTCCACTAAACCAAAGGTGGCTCCTTATGAGTGCCCCCTATGTGTCACTTTTACTCCACAGTCTACACAGCATTTTGTCATTAAAGTGTGGATTCAGAGGACAAGCACAAGAGTTGAGGGTGGTGTATAAGACAGGACCATGGTACACATTTTTTAATGCATTTAAATGTAATTTACTTCCCAACATTTTTCATCTCTTTTTTACTGTTTGAATATGTGTACAGGTGTTTCTTTAGCTCAACTTGTAGAGCATTGTGTTCGCAGCAAAAATGTCATGGGTTCAATTCCCATAAAACACATAATGACAAAATGGTTAATCTGATTGTACAGATGTTTTAGATAAAAACATCTGCCAAATGTAATAGATGTAAATGTAAGTATTGACATAAAAGTTGTGTTCAACCTACTGCATCACAACTGAGACAAAACCTGTGGAAATCCTTGTGGGTTTGAGCTGGCTTAACGCAGTTAAGTTTTTATACTGTTATTGACAAACAACCAGAGAACAATTGCTCAACGTAGCAGCTTCCACGCAGGAGCTTTGTGACCTCCATGAGGAGAGCCTGGGATTCAAAAACCTTTTCGTGTAATTTAAAGTGCTTACCCGAAAATGGAGTCTTTATTATTCATATTTACTCTAAGAAAACCACAGGACATCGGCAGTGCAAAAAATGTCAGGTCAACTATTTTACTTTGTGCCCCCGAGACAAATTACTAACTTGGGATAGAGACGTTTCATGTCATTAAAGCATTAAATGAAACTATTTTCATCAGCTCATCCTGGTTCCTCATCTGTCTCCATTAGCTATCTACTGTTATTAGTGTCGTAATGTTCGGATAATTCACCACAGACGGTCAAAAGACACAGACCTTATATGGCATTCTGGTCTATTTCAGTGCGGATGAACAGTGCCACAGGGGATAATTGGACCAATCACACTGCAGTACAATCGAAAGGAGCAGCAAACAGGCTGGTTGTCTAGAGCAAACCATATGTAGCCCTCAGGATAAAGAGTTGAGTATTTACCATCTGGAATGAAGGGTTCAGTTATTCATATTCAAGACTGCTCATGAGATCCATTCACAGTTGGGATTGAAGCAGAACTAATGCATGTTTGAGCATTTTCATTTGTGTTAAGACAAATGCTTTACCACTATAGAAAATGTCCTTTAAATTAATTCTGCT
>JAZGTK010011232.1:1796-15777 GCA_036877625.1 Ambastaia sidthimunki | reverse complement strand
TTGTTTCGAGGTGATTCGGGCCACACCGGGTCTTCTGCTGCTAAAGCAATACTGCTCATGGCAATGACTGACAGAATACACATCTCAAAGTATCTCAGAGTCAGGATGTAGTGACAGCATCTCCTGAACCTGAAAACTCACATTACAATAAACTCACAAAACACACACACACATAAAATCCATCCGCACCCTCAAAACACACACTATTCTAACCAGTGTAGAATCTGGGCTAATATACACACAAACTTACGGGTTTGTGGTGGACAGAATGAAACAGGAACTAAATGGTGGAATTGGTTTGGGTCCATCTTCATCACCACCATTGTCTTCCCCATCTTCTTTTTTCTCGCCTCCTTTTGTTGGTTCTGTGTTGGCATTCTTATTCACTGCACAAAGGAGGATATATAGGGTATATATATGCCTGTCAAACTACGTATTTGCATACCTCCACACCCCCTGCTCACACAGACAATCCTAGGAGGCGTGGCTTTGGAGAGCACTATGAAGGAAGGGCCGGATCTTATGCTTTCAAAGCTAGCTTGCTTTTGCTACCCTTTTTGAAATTGCCTACCCCACCTTCACAGTGTACATGACCACCCCTTTATTTATGAAAAAGGCACTTTTTTTAACAGTACAACTTTATGTAAGCCTCAAGACACACTCACCCTGTAATTTGGCATTATGTGAGGGGTAAATGGGGGGCATATCTATGCCAGTGTAGTCCAGCTTGCCAGCAGTGTTGGTGGAGTCTGTTAGCATGAGGCTGCTGTGGTGAAGATCTGGTCCTTGCAGGTTCTGCAGGTTATTGGTCTGCTCTGGGTCACAGTAGGGGTCATAAAGGTCTGGATCAGGGTCCTGGAGGGCCATCTTGCTGCTGTTGCGAAGGTTATCCAGGTTCTCCCTGTACTGGCTCTCTCTGTGAGGAAAACTGGGCTCAACCGTGCGAGCTGCTGATATATTACATTCTCTAAAAGAAGAAAGAGAGGAGAGTTAACAGCTGACCCAACAGAGTTATAGGTTACAGATTTTACAGAAACAAGCTACTGTTTCAGATGCCAGTGATGCCAGGATGTTTAAACAGAGCAAGGGTTCGATACTCATAGCTTACTCATAGCATCAAAAATATCACACACTTCAGCTTTAACAACTTTATATTATGAGTAGCTTGTGGTAAACTACAGCAGCTTCCCCATCACTGATTTAATACAAAGAGGTAAAACTGATTGGAAGTTAAATCTTCTGCAAGTTTTTAACACAAATGTCAACCTGCACTGCTAACACAGGCAAACACATGCAGACTCACTTTCTCGCTCGATGCTGATGCCGTTCCCTATCCCTCCTTCCACCTCCATCCCTGTGGTTTCCATGGCGATGCCTCCTCTGCTTCTTCTCGTGCCCCTCCTCCTCCTCTCCTCCCGGGTGTCTGCTGTGGTGCTCTCGGTGTCTTCTTCCTCTTTCTCCTCCATCTTCATCTCTTCTTCTGTGCTGATGGTGTCGGGCTCGTCTGTGCTCCCCGGCGCCCTCTGTCTCCCGTACACCCTCTGTCTCGTACCCCAGCTCTGGGTGATGCAGGGACTGGCGGCTGGAGTGAGTGTGATGGTGGTGATGATGGTGATATCTGGACTGGTGCTGCAGGTGTTCTTCACCCCGCTGCTGGTTCTGGTCCGGTGGGCCTGGTTCACCCGGCCGGGGCTTGTTGGTATTGTTGTTGCGGTTCTCCTGAGGATTGACGACTAGTGGGCGATCCAAATGGGTCTTCATATCAGAACGGTTGTGGTAATTCATCTAGAGATACAGAAAACAAACTTCTTTAATGATCTTTTGAGTCTAATGTAAGTGTTCTAGTGTAATTCAAAGTGAAATGAAGAAATGGAGGGCGTGGCTTGTTTTATTCCACTGCGAATTGATTGGCTCTGAAAAAGTAGGCATTTTAAAGCTCACAGCAAAATACTATTAGAGGGGAGTGGCTAACTGCTCTGGCTCCGCCCAAGCCTGACATCATCAAAAAAAGAAGGGAAGAGAGAAGAATTACGAGAGCACATTAATAAAAAAAAAACTGACGTGCACAGATAAATCATTTATAATAAACACAGTATTTTATGCAATATTGCATAAAATAATAGAATAGTATGTTTTGATGTCATGGTGACACATTTCCCGTCTTATTGTGAATGATTCATTAATGTGCTTCATTTCAAAGCAAACAGATTTTTGTCTTGTTGGTCTGCTGTGAATAAGAAAGACGACATCATCGCTCATTCACTCTTGCTTTGTAATAAGCCTCAAACCTTCCAGTGGTCTTCTGCATCCAGCTCACTGTACAGCGCCTCTCTGCTGGTCATCAGGTTCTGCCTGCGGATCTCACTCGTGCGCTGTTCCCACACCGACTTAGAAACCTTTGAGTTCTTCTGCTGTTCTTTACTGTACAGGAAAAAATTAGAAAGAGAGAGAGAGAGAGACCTTTAGCTTAGGAAGACAAGCCTTGGATTTCATCCCCTGGGGCAACTACGAGCAATGATGCAGAGTGACAGGAAATGATGGGGTTCCCTCACCCTCAGCAAGAGAACATGGACGTGCCTCATGAGTTCTGTGAAGGGAGTGAAGATATACTGCACTATATATACAAGACTGACAGACAGACAGACAGACAGGTTCAGACAGACAGACAGACAGACAGACAGATGCTGGTAGCTGCTGCAGTGCTGCTGTGGACGTGTGTGTCGCCACAGCCAATGACACCCTCAGCCCTCACAACAACACAAAAGTGAGCTGAGATACACACAACAGCAGCCGGACACAGTGAGGAAAAGCAGAAAGCAAAAGAAAGAGTAAGTAAATGAATAAATACCGGTCCAGTAAACTGTCTGTGGCATCGACACGTTCAGTTTTTACTGTAACTCTGGGGAGAGGGGGGGTGAAACAAGGAACATAAAAACAACGCTGCCACAACCATCACAACAGCTGACAAAGTGAACAGGCGGAACAGGGTCCTGTTCGTCCAAAACGAGTGTGAGCAGCCTAAATTAAACAATTTTACCTATAAGGAATGTGTTTTGCTAGATGTTCCTCTTTAACCAGGTAGGTCTGCTGGAACTTTTCTCAGTTAAAGTGAATTACAGTGGATTTAAGCTGACAGACTAAGCTCAGCTCAGCTAAGCCAGGCCTTGAGCCTTTAAACCAGTTATGGCATTGAATCAAATCTGATGTGACATGAAACATGGTTTCGCACAGTAATAAAGTTAAAGTGTAACCGGAATTATGTCTATTTAGCATGTTGGATTTTAGCACTAATGTATGAGTATATTACAGCTCATTTGCATATGTATGTGCATATTATATATAGTTATATATAGTTATACATGCTTGAGTGTTGGAGGTGTCACCTTTTGCTTCTGAATATTCATGAAGAACCTCAAACTGGGTGTGTCTTCATTGCTCGGCTGTGTGTGTGTGTTTCTGACCTAGTTATTATTTTGGGCACAGGACTGCAAAACATTTTTCACCTTTAAGAACAGCTAGTCAAACTAGACAGCTAGTCAAACATTTGGGTGTGTTTGTTAGCGTGTCACTCACGCAGCAATAGAGAGATTAGCAGCAGACAGTGGACTGACGTCTGCCACTTCTTTTGCTTTCTGGAGAGCAATCTTTTGAGTCGTGGCCTCCTCTTCTTCTTGCTCATCCTAAAATGAAGAAAACACACACAGTAGTGACAGACATTATTGTGCCATTTCATATCAGACACATGCAGACAGTGCAACTACTGCATGACAGGTGGAATATTGCAGTTATTTGTGAATGAGATGCACCGTTTATCTACCTTTGTTAGTTCCTGAGCGTTGGCCAGGTTGTCCACAGCGATGGCCAAGAATACATTCAGTAGTGTGTCTGAGTAGTGTTAAGAAACAACCACAGACGCTAACTTAGCTAACATTAAACATTCTCAGAACGCTGGCTAACTTTCTCTTAAAGTCTCTCAGTTATCAAAAACATTCTTGCAGTAACGCTAGCAGAGTGCTTCCTTAACGTTATGTATAATCATATATATCAAAAACATTAGTCTTAAGTTGTTAGTGTAACATTTTAAAACGTTGCAAAAATGTTGTGTGAAGTAGTGCATCTTTAAAAAGGATACAGTTGCCAAAGAGTGTGAGGACAATGAAGAACACTGAGAAAACCATTCCTTTCTCCACCCCTCCCTGAGACTCAATCCCATCATACATCACCACGTTCCAGTCCTCACCTGTTAGAATCTGAAATACACACACAGTTGCTCACAGGTGTGCTGTCTAGGTGGAAAGCTCAACATGTTTTGGAACGGAGCCATTGTCAGGCCACCAGCCTACCTGAAACACCGTCATAATGGCAGCAGGGAACGTATCAAAGTTTGTGGGAGGAGTTCCCCCGTCAAAGTTAAATCTGGCAAACAAAGAACGTACCGTTTTTATAAACGTAAAAAGTCATGCGTCGTGATTGGTCATCTGCATCTAACTGAGAAGCTGATTGGTGTATTAAAGGTGAAGTACTGACTGGCCACCGAAGAGCTGCATGCCAAGAAGAGCGAAGACTACGATGAAGAGGAAGAGGAGGAAAAGTAAACTAATGATGGACTTCATGGAGTTCAGGAGAGAAACAACCAGATTACGCAGAGACGCCCAATATCTGACAAAAAAAAAAAAACAGAGATAAACAAAGATAAAAAGCAATATGGTATTAAAAACTCTTTAAATCATAGAGACTCTTTTTAAAGAGACAGTACCAAAATATTAAAATTTCAATATTATTTGCCTGCCTACAACTAAAAACTAAAAACTTTGTGACTGTAAATTAAAATTAAACCAGAACGCACTTGGTGACTTTGAAGATCCTAAGCAGACGCAGAGCTCGTAACACGCTGATTCCAAAAGAAGTCCCCGGTTTCACCATGGCCCAGAGCACCTCGAATATGCTGCCAACGATGACCTGAAACACGCCAAATCCCAACCAAATAAGAAACACTCTGAGGACTGGCTAACAGGGGCGTAAGACGGCATCTGATGTAGGTCAGCAGCTTTTAAAGGTTAAAAACAGAGAAAGAGAAAGTAAGACGGGCCAAGAGAGAAGAACACTCACGGCACAGTCAAAACAGTTGAACGAGGAGTGGAAATAAGGTCGCGTCCCCAGTCCGTACATCTTAATCAGCATCTCTGACATAAAGAGGCCCAGGAAAATGAACTCAGCATAATCTAGAGGAGTGAGAAAGTCAGAAAAAAGGAAAAAGAGGCAAGGACAAAGCATAAGAAGGACGGAACACTTGGAAGAAGGTATAGACTCTGGCAAGACAGTATCAAAATGTTACAATAACGTTACAGTAATGCTCACTCACACAGGAAGTCTGACAGGAGCTCGGGCTGGTCGTAGTGTACAACAGCCACACACAGTGTGTTGAGTCCCACCAGACTCAGGACGGTCCAGTAAAACGCCTGAGTCTTCACGATCTTTCGAATAAAGAAGCGAAGACGTCGTTCTTTCTTGCTAAATGTGGTCGCATCACCCATGCCGCTCTTTATGCTCGCACGAGCAAAAGGAGAGCCTGATAATATAAACGCATCATCATGTGAAACAAACGTTTACCTGCCCAGCTAACAATTTTAGTTATAAAGTCATAAAAACATTAAAAAAGTTATTTTGAAAGTTCTAGGAACGTTACAAGAACACATTTTTATATATTATATACAAAGTAAAAAACATTCTACTAAGTTTTACTGCAAGAACATTTTTGATAACTTTTGAGAGAACTTTCATCTTCTTACCAACAGCTTCTCCTATGTGGTTCTCTCCTTCTTCTGGATTCATCAGGTCAGCTTTGTTTTTCTTTATGGTGGGCCGGCGACGAGACCCTGCTTACACACACAAACACGTTCAAGGACGTCTGTGAATGACTGGGTCAATTTTTTACTGTAGTGCGTTTGCTCTAAAACTTTCTCAAGGGAATACAAAATGAGAAATGTCATATGGTCACCAGTGTTATTGTCATCCTCAGCAAGTAAGACCTCTTCTGTAAAAATAAAAACAAAATGCGACATTGTGACTTTAAGAATCTGTTCTCATTGTTGTATGAGCGTGCGCATTATTTATACACAAACTCATAACTACAGAACATGCAGTTATGCAGGGCCGGATCTGAACTCGGCTTCTATCTTATTGTGTTGTGTGTGTACACACCGGCTTTGCAGATCCATTCCAGATATCCGTTGAGTTCTCTCTCGATCTGCTGCTGACGTCTGAGTTTCAGGAACTCGCTCCGGTTCTCCACGCGCTCTCTCTCTTTAGCAAACTCACTATTCGGAAGACGGAATATCAGTTTGAGAGATACATGTACATAAATCTAAACCAACACGCATCATTTTTGTCACAACTAACAACTTTGAATGTTTCAAACATTTCCATTAGGTATCAAAAACATTTAAAAAGTTCTAGGGACATTCAAAACGTCCAGTTTTTAGACATTATATTAACGCTATTGTTAAACATTATTCAAAACGTTTAAATTCTATAATGTTTTTAAAACATTCTTAACAATTCTTATCAAACTACTTAACAATAACGTTTTTGATAGCTATGATATGATAAAAATCTACTAACACTACTGCATGAATGTTTTTTACAACTTTAAGAGGACTTTTAGAGAACATTAGCCAACGTTTTGAGAATGTTCCCAGTTAGATGGGACGTTATAAAAGCTCTCCTTGGTTGTTTGATTGATTGACTGGCTGGTCTTACCCAGACAGGACACCCAACACTAGATTGAGCATGAAGAAAGAGCCGATAATGATGAGAGGAACAAAATACATCCAGTTCCAGGCGCTGCCTAAAGCATCATTACTCTGAAACACAGCCACAGAGCCAAAATCACCATCAAGATCCAAATTTAAAACCATGGCCTCAATCAGTTTTAATGCCAGCTTACGTAATAAAGCATGTCCGTCCAACCCTCCATGGTGATACACTGGAAAACAGTAAGGACGGCAAAGAGGACGTTGTCAAACTGTGTGATGCCAAAGTTTGGCCCTTGCCAGTAACCTTTACACTGTGTTTTGTTTGGACACACTCGAGCAGGCGCCTGCTCACCACACGGCTGTTCGTCGAATAGCTCATCTGGGTTAAAGGCGACAATTTTAGATGAACAGAATATTTCACAAACAGAAGGTGGTGGAGATCTTTGTGGTGTACCTGTGGCAATGACATAGCAGGTGGTGTGGAACTTGCCCATGTAGAACTCCAAGCCAATGATGGCAAACATAAGGATGGCCACAAATAAGAGCACACCAATCTGCAGCAATGGAATCATGGCCTTCATAATGGATTTCAGCACCACCTGCAGGCCTGGAGAGTAATAACATTAGGAAAGGGATGCCTATATATATATATATATATATATATATATATATATATGTCGTGTGTGAATGTGTGTGTGTGTGTATGTATGTATATAGACAAATATATACTATATAATATATAAATACACTTATTAAACTTATTTTAACTTATTGTATGATCATTAAAGTATTGATAATTTAGGATTGATCTGGAATTATTTTATCTCTTGCAAAGAGACAGACACTCAAAGCTCTGAGAGAAACAGACATATTGAGAGAAAAAAACAGACACACTCTGAGAGTAACAGACACACTCTGAGAGTAACAGACACACTCTGAGAGTGACAGACACACTCTGAGAGTGACAGACACACTCTGAGAGTAACAGACACACTCAGACATAAACAGACACAATCTGAGAGTAACAGACACACTCTGAGAGTAACAGACACACTCTGAGAGTGACAGACACACTCTGAGAGTAACAGACACACTCTGAGAGTGACAGACACACTCTGAGAGTAACAGACACACTCTGAGAGTAACAGACACACTCAGACAGAAACAGACACACTCTGAGAGTAACAGACACACTCTGAGAGTAACAGACACACTCAGACATAAACAGACACAATCTGAGAGTAACAGACACACTCTGAGAGTAACAGACACACTCAGACATAAACAGACACACTCTGAAAGTAACAGACACACTCTGAAAGAAACAGACACACTCAGACAGAAACAGACACACTCTGAGAGAAACAGACACACTCTGACATAAACAGACACACTCAGAGAGTAACAGACACACTCTGAGAGTAACAGACACACTCTGAGAGTAACAGACACACTCAGACATAAACAGACACACTCTGAAAGTAACAGACACACTCTGACAGAAACAGACACACTCAGACAGAAACAGACACACTCAAACAGAAACAGACACACTCTGAGAGTAACAGACACACTCTAAGAGAAACTGACACACTCTGAGAGTAACAGACACACTCTAAGAGAAACTGACACACTCTGAGAGTAACAGACACACTCAGACAGATAAAACACTTACTTGGAATTCCTGATACTAATTTTAGTGGTCGTAACACTCTGACTGCTCGCAATGTCCGCAGATCTAATTCTGAGCCCACGGAGGACAGTATACTGGAAGAGAGAGGGAGAAACAAAAGAGAAAAAGATAGAGAGACAGAGACAGGAGGCAAAAGTCTGTTAATGTTTAAATCATATTACAGGCTCCATTAATGCTTGTTTTTAAAACCCATTTTATACAAGAGCACTTTTCATCTCCCTTTTGCTCCTCCGTTTGTATAATGTTTGTGTGTCAGAGAAATTTTAAAGGTCTTCATTAGTCTTTAGGGAAACGTTCGTACAACCTAAAATTGCTGGGTATACACACTGTAAGTAATTGTGTATATGGATATATTATTGTCCAAGTCTAGAATAAAAGCAGACACACACACAGAAACACACACACACACACAGACACACACACAATGCTGTGAGAAGAGGTCAATCACAGATGAATAATTGATCAGACACTACTCTGTTCTCACATCACACACTGGTCTGATCATCTGATCTTTAAGTGTGTGTGCTAGTCTGGGTCCCCAGCTAAACATTTAAGGTTGCAAGAACGTTTCCTTAACATTTCCATTAAGTAAAACATTCACCCCTAACAACTTACGAGTAACGTTTTTAATTTAAAGAATATCTAATATTATACAATTAGTTCCACTAACAGTACTGCAAGAACTTTTCTGAGAACTTTGACAGAGAACGTAAGCCAACGTTCAGAGAATGTTTCCGGTTAGCAACAAATACCTACATAAGCTGAAAGACTGAGGCGGGCCGGAAAACAGCAAACCCGTCTCCGAACTCATTCTTTAATGTCTTCAGCTTTTTCTGCTCCTCCTCAATTCAAGCGCATTGTGACTAATTCAATCAATGGTCAGAATCATATTAGTTATTTTGTGATGTCACATGGCACAATAACGTTTTGAGAATGAGATTCTTAGTGGCGCCAGCCCTCTATAAATGGCCTATTGGTTCTGTCTCGAATATTCCCAACTAAGCCTTAATCATTTAGGAAATGGAAAACCTGATCTCAGATCAGCAAGCCACGCCCCCTTTTACCAAAACCAATTCGAATCTTTGGATGGAACTGCCAGTAATTAATTTACAGATATGTGCTGTCTGGCATAAAAAATAACACCTATTTATGACCCATCTTGCGTGATCAATACCGCAGAGATGGACAGATGCTTGCAATGCACACAAATCTGCATTCAAAACTCAAGAACTCAGAACTGATCTGAGATCAGGACTCAAGCATTTAGGCTGGTGAAGATTAGTTTACACTTTATGGCATGGAATAGTGGAAACTTATATGCGGGAAGGAATAAACTGAACTGTTAGTGCAGTATGAATAGCAGAGCCCTGACCGTGCTAGTATTTTACTACGCTAAAAGGCCTACAGTAAATCTGATGGAAGATGTGGACTGATGTGTGTGTGGTGGACAGAGTGTGTGTGCAAGACACAAGCTGAAAGGGAAAAAGACTGAGTGTGTGTGTGTATTGTAAAGTTTAAGATATTTCAGGAGAATAGGTTGGATGAAATCTGTCCACAACTATTTATCTAATAAACCAACTAACAGGAAACGTTCTTAGACTCTAAAAGTCCTTTCAAAGTTATCAAAAATAACTTTTTTTAACATTATATATATATCAAAATCATTATTTTTGAGTAGTAAGTGGAATGTTTTTGAAATAATTACAAAATTCTTCTTATAACAGAGCAATACAATGATGCCAAAAATGTATTCAAAAAACTTAATGTTTTAATTATTTCTAGAACTTTCAAAATAACATTTGCAAGTTTTTGTTACTTAATGGAAACGTTAGTGTAACATTCTTACAACCAAAAATTATTAGCTGGGAAGAACCCTCTTTTGTGAATGTCAAAGAAAAAGTTAAATAAAAAACGTTGGATGTGACATGACATCATGAAATCTAGCTGTAATGTTTTGTGATTGTGAATTGTTACGCATGTAATCATGTGCCGATCAAATCATCCAGGCCCTACATGGCAAATAAATTTTCTCACAATATTTGACAGCAGTATCAGGGGCAGCCAAAGCAGTCTGTGGAGGTAGTGAGGTGTGATTTGGAACGCTCTGCAGTGGGACAGATTGAAAGACACGTTTAGCCCTGAGAATCACAGAGCAGCAGAGAATGAGGCACAGGGAATAAAAACCTCCGGCCCCAGGGACACGAGCATGACAGGGTGAGATAGAGGAAGGAAACGAGGCATTCGCAGGGAGAAAGAAGGTGTGGGAAAGGAGTGACAATTCCTGCATCTGCTGGGAAAAATTTGACAGCCAATCAGAGTGCTCAAACTAATAGAAAGGGTTTCTTTCTTTTGCTATTCATTTATACTCTCCTATATTCTCCTTTCTGTGATTCATCTAATTCTATCATCTGTAATAGACGACAGGCTGTGTTGTGAACTGAGAATTGTATTGCAACAGTTTGACAATTTTAGGTTATAAGATCGTTCCCCTAATGTTTCCATTAAGTAGCAAAAATCGAGGAACATTCAAAATGTCAAGTCAATGTTTAGATACACTGAACATTTTCAAGTACATGCTTTAGGTTGAGTCTAAGAAAAGATTCTGTGACATCTTGTACCTTCAGCCGATTTGAGCTAAAAAATAAATAAATGATGACGAAAGTGGAAGTCTCTCTCCAACACCACCAGGTCTCTCCCCGTTCACGACATCACCATAGCAACCGGCGATTCCTCTTTTTGCAAAGTCTCCACGGTTACCAACCTCCTCTCATTCATAACCGTTGCCGCAGCAACCAGCCCTGTGTCATTGATGGAATCTCGGTATTGCCGCGGCAACCGGGCCAGGTATGAAAGATAAAAGATCCTCTTTTGATTGATCTCTACTTTCCCCTTTAATACGACGTGGATGTTCACACACTGACCAGACACTGTTTCACACATACACACAGTTTAAAGAGCAAGCGGATGAAAACTGCCTCGTTTGCGTGCTGTGACACCTCTGCACGCTCACGCACAAGCTCACAGACGGGCAGTTACTCATGCTGTTACAGTGTGAGACATCGTAGATCAGCCGGTTTCTGTGATACAACGGCAGAAGGGCAGGAAAACTCCTGCTTTTCCTTAATGCTGAATCTAGGTCATCCTGATATGCAGTCAAACTCATTATTCAATGCTGTACACTCAGGCCTGCGCATCTGAAACTATGGTGCATTCCCAGCTAACACGGAATGCTCTCAGAACGTTGGTTAATGTTCTATAAAAGTTCTCTCAAAGTTCTCAAAAAAGTTCTTGCAGTAACATTAGTAGAATGCTTTTTATACATTATATATATCACATATATTAAAAAGGTTATTCTCACAACCAAGCAATAGCGTTAATACAACATCCAAAAAATGGTCATTTTAAATGGAAACATCTGAGAAAGTTTTTGACATCCTAAAACTGTAAGCTGGGTTTGTGCCATATGTGAGGGTGTTTGTTTGGGGAGTGCGACAGAGATCTGGTATCTGATATCCCATTTTCTCAGCCAGAGTTTGGAAAGTAGGTCTTCTGTACTCATCACGAAATTGAGAAATGTTTGTTCTTGCTTAATGTCTCAAATCTTCCTTCTGTGTAAAAGTTTGATTTGATCTGGAGGGCTGAAAGAGTCTGTTTTTAGCTCTGAGAAGATGATGTACAGGTAGATGGATATCACATATCCATGAACATTTATCCTTTTCTCCTCAATGATCTTTCTTGGCTTTCTTACCTATTCTAAATAACGCTTGTTTAGACATGCATTGATATCTTTGCTCAGGGTTAGAGATTTGAACAACACATTATCCTTGAGGAGAGATTGTACCTTTACTTCTTAAAGCTGTAGGACATATTATTTTAACCTGGTGGATGGTACCACATAAAAAACCCTTTAAAATGACATGCGACATATATACTCAAACTGATATCAATACATACCAAAATCAAAATGGGTTTGATTCAAAAAGGTCCCAAAAAGTGTACAGACATTTGAGACGTGAGATCTTTTGTCCTGGGACTCTAAGCAACTACTTAGCAACCACCTAGCAACTATTCAGAGCAACCTACAGTAGCAACAGCAAAGCCCTGGCAACAACCCACAACATCTTAGAAACATGATGATGAGTTTTTCCATATGTTTGTTTTAGCTAATCTGAACACAGTTGATGGTCTCTCCTCATCCTCTCTGTCTCTTGTTGCTAAGCACCCGTGTTTCCTCCTCAGTTTTGGGTTCTCCCACCTCTCACCTTTTTTTCCTCTTAAACTTACTTAAAGCCTATTCCCAGCTAACAGGGAACGTTTCAAGAACACTGGTCAGCGTTCTCTAAAAGTTCAAATAAAGTTCTCACATAGTCAAAATAACATTTTTAATGTATCTGTCACAAAATGGAAACATTAGGGAAACATTCCCACAGCCTAAAATTGTTAGCTTGGTTGGCCCCATCCACGTCTCTATCTCTCTCTCTCTCTCTCTCTCTCTCTCTCTCTCTCTCTCTCTGTCTCACAGTACGTGTCGACCAGCATGTGTGCAGATCTCTCAAGGACAAGAACCAATTACCAACACAAGCAGAGAGAGACAGAGAGAGAGTGAGAGCCAAAGAGAGAGAGAGAAAGAGAGAGACGTTTCTACCTGTGTGAATATTGTACCATTGCCATCACTTCCATTATTATTATTGCTCTGCAGTCATTTAGAGAAAGACATCCTTCCCTTCACCTCCATATAGGCCTTAACCACACACACACACACTTACCCTAACATCTACACACACACACACATACCCTAACATCTACACACACACACTTCACTTAAAGTGCATCTATTCCTGAAACACTTTTAACCTAGTGTCCGGTCGGTGCAACAATTACGTTAACATGACTTTTTTCCAGGACACATTCTCAAAACAATTCATCCCCATACAGACACATACACACACACAGTCTTTTTGGCACTTTTTACCTACTGCCATTAGCAAAAGAACAGGAAATGATGTCAGAAGAGGACTGAACTGGGTCAGGATGTGCCAACAAGACTCAAGGAACCAACATCAAAAATCAAGGATTTTAATACGAACTTTTATTTAAGCTATTTACATAATTTTATAGCGATAAGAAATGTATAAGAAAATTTTTGAATGTTTTAAGAACGTTTCCTGTTAGCTGGGATGGCGTAACATGTTGAAGTCTGCGCTGCTTGCTTAGGCCAAACATGCAGATACACACCAGCAAACACTACCACCATATTAGCATTTAAACCGTCATCTTCTCCAAGTGAGTGAATATGTGTGTGTGCAGACAGAAAGATGGATAAATACATAGAATTAGAGAGAGTGACAAGCTGTGTGTTTTCTGCCATCACTTGTTCTCTCTTATTACATAACATCACCATGGAAACAGCTGCGCATGGCAGCTCTGAGGTGTGTCCAGAAACTGGAAGTCTTCTACAGGCTAAACCATGGTGTTATATTCTCTCTCTCCCTCTCTCTCTCTCTCTCTCTCTCTCTCACTCCTTTCCTCCCTT
>JAZGTK010011231.1:0-15778 GCA_036877625.1 Ambastaia sidthimunki | reverse complement strand
CAGCTGTGAGTACAGCTGCTGAATGCATAAAAGAAGCAGAAAAACCAGAGACAGATTTAGGGAGGCAGAGGTATGATTTCTCCATCAGAGATGCTTTATTTAAAAAGACCTTGTCCATGAATGTTTATTTATTTATTTTTTCAAAAACTGCAGGATTGTTATTATGTTGTCATTTAAGCCAGAGAAGTAAAAGCACACTGGTACCCTCACACACACACACTGTAATTATATTACAGCAACTTTAAAGGAGTAAAACTGGTATTTTTGCACACTGATATTCACTGTTGGTCTAATTTTTATCCAGCGTAATCATTAGCAGGTTGGTTTACATGGCTAAGTTTGCTTCTAAAACAAACTGTTTGGGAATTGCCCATTATTAATTAGCTGGAAAAGATGTTTGCTTATCAAACCTAAAACAAAACAACACAATCCTTTTTGTTTATTTGCAGTGTTTACCACCCATTGAGCTATTTGGGATGCTGTGAAAAACAGACTCATTATGTAACATATATATTCTGCTCATCAATACAAATGAATAAAACCTGAACACAAGGAACCAAATAAAAAAAACATAACAATACAATAAGATTAATCATGATTTGTTGTAATAATCTTTTCTCAGTTTTATTTCAAAAGTTTAACAAGCAAAATATCCAAAATCTTTCAAAAAAGATCAATCAAAAAGAAACTGCACATATATATATGGGGTTATTAATACAGATCTTTTAATGTATTGAAAGTTTAATTCCTTATTATTCTGTGCAAGCAGCTTGTGGCTATTCAGTACATTACTATGCATAATCTTTTTTTACCTTAAGAATAACCTTCAGAATCCAGCAATGGCAGACAGAGATCATGGGTATGAATCTGTGTGAAACGCTGTGTCTAATGCCAGGGACAGAACTGAACCCTTTTTTATCTCTCCCAACAGATTTAACCTAGTAAATCACTCTAAAGTATATTACGAAAACCCACATTCACTTACATGTAAATGAATCAAATACACTTTAGGGCAAATTAATTTTCCAAATGGACGAGGACAAGAGCTAGTCTCTAGTCAAGCCAATAGGATTTGAAGAAACCACAAAGTGGAGCGGAAAAAATGATGCCTAAATGGCTGACATGCAGTGATGCTGTGATGTCATGCAATCAATCATTTTTTTTAAGTTATGCACATGCATTTTCTCACATATGAATATACATACATAACCTACAATATAATACTTAAGAGCTAGATGGATTGCATTAAAGCAACATTGTTTAAATTACTCTAAACTGCAAATGTATTTCCAGTCTGTTCACAAAGACAATACATGCTGCATATGAAATGTAAGGCATGGAACATAAAATATGGAAGGCACTTCATCTTCCTTGTTCCCTTATGTGTACTGCGCAAAAGCCAAGAATAACATGTTAACTGGGGTGAAAGTGCATCGTTTTTCACAGATCTTCAAACATATGAGAGATGACAAACGCAGATGAAAGAACAGTCACTACAAAGAGAACAGTGAAAATATAAAACAGTAAGATTTTAACATATTGATGTTTCAAATGAGTTTTAAAGATGTTTCATGAGTGAAAGACCTTTCTGGATGTGTTTCTTCTTGATACCTAATGCCAAAAGAACTCATTATTCAAGATTAAACCTTGGGCAAGTCAGCAACAGAGGACAAGGCCATGCACACACACGCGCAGACGCGCGCACACACACACACACACATTATATTACCCTTGAATACATAACCTGACCAAACACATCATGTCAGTTTTGCTTTGATTGAACTGACTGACAAAGTAGCAAAATTTGTTAATTTGTTCAACCAAAGCCACTGATCAATGCTGCTCCTTTTTCCAGCTGTGTGTCTGAGGTCTGCCTGCAGAGGTCATGAGACTAACTTTTACCACATTACATACCGCTCATTGTCCAAATTCTGACGTTAGCTTCCATTACTATGTTGTCTGCGAACGGAGGAAATGACGGAACAAAACACACAGTGGTTTTAATCAACTCTAGAGAAGAATGTATTTTGCCATTCACTCTTACTGCCCCGGTAAACTGATTAGGACATATGCAGGATCTGTTTTAAAGGCAACATGCTTTTTAATGTAGTCTACAATGTCACACACACACACACACACACACAAAAACAGTTTTTCTGTGGCTCATCTGGTGCTAACAATGGCAAGGTCATTGGGACTGATAAAAATGTATAAGCAATTGGGCTGCAAATCGCTTTGGCTAAAGGCCAAATATGTAAATGTAAACAATGTAATAGTTCTTTGCTTCAAAGATAAGTAAAACCAGACCGCTTTATGTCAGAGGAAGGCTGACAGATGTACAGACGAGTTGTACAAATGACAACTGCCGATATTGAGTTGAAAATATAGAAAGAAAAGCCTTCTGGATGAATATGAGCATTTCTCTGATAAATAATTTATGTCACGTCCTTATTGTATGATTAGTTTGTCTTGCATTGTAAGAGCATCGCAGGCCTACTGTTTATAATATTGTACATACAGTAAGTGTAATACTTTAGTGTATTTTGTAGAGCAGGATTTGTTGTACTAATTAGGTATGGGTAAACAAGTAAAGGACATTGTATTGAAAATGTGTTTTTACACAAAGCGCACGTTCCTCATCCAGTAGTGACAGATGAGAGGAGGAAGATGGCTCCACCCCTCTACTAGCAGCCCCACTCTGGGAGCTCATTCATACCGGAGCAATCTGCTGCGAGAGGTACACACTGAACAGGCAGGAATCTGCCGCCCCAACGCGTTTTCCACACATGCCCGGAGGGGAAATAATAATGTAACCGTCGTGGGAGAAGCAGTTACAACTGAAATTGGTCCTTTCGAAACTGGATCATCACTGAACTTATTCGTTGCCTGTTTATTCATTAAAAATATTGACCACAAGTGCCTGATGACCAATGGATAACATGCCGCGCATTGGGAAAGTACACACACTTCGTGTTGCGCTGTCGCAGGACGAAACTTCCACCAGTTCAGTCTGATCGAGGAATCCAGAATTCCTTAAGGGAATGAGACGAGAGAAGTCGGGAAAGTTAGACTAAATGAAAATGTCGACGACACGTGCCTCACCTTTGCCTAACAAAACTAACCAATATGAGAATGGGGATCCGGTTGAGGGTAACTGGCAGATTGTTTTTGGTTTATCTTTTGCCATTGCCAGTGTCACGTTCATGGGAGGTTTGTACTCGCTTATTTCGTTGCTCAGGATGAGGAGTAAGTCTTCCTTATGTCTTATAGTGGCTTCTCTGTCCATAGACGATCTGATCAGCGTAGTTCCTCTTACGCTCTTCATGATCCTGCAATTGAGAAGCGGGGACGCAAACCGGTCGGGCGCATTGTGCACCTTCTCCGGACTCCTGTATGTTTTTCAAGGGTTGTCAAGCAATATGAAAGCCTGTCTCATTGTTGTCTACACATTATACGTGACAAAGCGCTTTGGAGTGTATCAGACCCCTAACCGACCTCTCGGGGTGTTTGTGGCTGTGATCGCAGTGTGGACTGTCAGTCTGGTGGTCAGCGTCCTGCCCGTGTGCGGCTGGGGTCGCTTCGCTCCAGCGTCTCTCGGCTGTCTCCCGCAGAGCGACAGCTTCTACGTGCTGCTTCTCTTCGCCCTTTACTCACTGTGTTTTTGCGGGCTGATAGTTTGTTCGGTTCCTCTCATATATCGGCTCATGTGCTCCACGGAGGCCCTTAAAACATTTTACCCGAGCTATTTTGAAATTACCGGGTCGGCTGCGTTGTGTGAGATCCCCTCACTTTCTGGGGATAGCTTGGAAAAAAGTTTGGGAGCATACAATGAATTAAACTCGAATACAGACAGTTTCAGGAACAAAACTGAGACATACGCCCTGTCGTATTCCCCGTCAACGGGTCATTTTCAGAAGGATCCAGCCCAGAGTGCACGGCATTCCCCCGTGTTTTTCTCCCAGAAGCGCTTTTCCATGATCCTGGCTATGGCTCGAATGGTTTTGTGGATGCCAATGATGGTGAGCCACACTGAGTGTCAGGCTATAATAGCAATGTTATTTTCCAACTTCTTCATGATAATCACACTGTAGCAAAAAATGTGCGTACATTACACAGCCAAAAATGTCCTAAACAGTATTCATAGGTTAATTGCTTGTTTGAGATCAGCGAAGGCCTAGAGGCATGATATAAGCTGACCTTTCGATATAACCTATCATCTTTTTCGTTATTACTTGTGTTTAAACTTACCAAATAGATTGTTTAGTAATTGTTTTTTACTGGTATATATTGCTGTTGCAGACCCAGATCTTGGTGAGTCACGCTGTTCACATGCACAGCTCGTCCTTGGAGACTCTCTGTTTTTTCCTGACCTTGCTCTCCGCGGCGGTCACCCCTGTGTTTGTGCTCTCAGAGCGCTGGATCCATCTGCCGTGCGGCTGCTTCATCAACTGTCGCCAAGGCTTAGGATCCGAGCTCTCCACCGGTTAGTATTGTGATAAAAACACATGAATCACAAAGTATTAGTCGCAGATGTTTAATGCTTGTTGCAATGGCCTAATGAGTGGGTGGGTGACTTGACTATTCATATAAGGCTTACCAGCCCTCTTGTACTACATGCACTCGTGCCCTTATAATCCATCCACCAAAAAGGGCACGATGGCATATAAAAAGGTCGTAGGTTTTACCAGTGTGCCATTTTAAAATGAATTGGATTCTTGCAATGCAAATCTTATCTCTTGGGGGGTGAAATGACCACGTTGGCCACGTTGATCTTCTCTTGTTTTTTTTTTTTACAGCAAAGAAAAGGAGGTTTGAATTCAACCTCTCCTTCCAGCAAGGTTACGGCATTTACAAGATCTCCCACGCGAAGTCGCCATCCATCGAGAAACCCTCGTTTAACAGTTTATACAGTTGCGATTTCTCAGAAAGCAGGGTGGCAGTGCTGGACAGCGGTCAGATCGGTAAGTTCAGCACCACGCCGGCGGAGGACAGCTCCCTCCACAGCGAGCTGCTGATCGAGGAGAGAGCGGACGATCAGCCTCAGAGCTCCGCGGAACGGGACGGACCGTGCAGCGCCTCTCCTCAGGTGTCAACCTGCGATCGGGAAGATCTGAATCTTGACAACTCGTCCGTTTTCGACGGTCCGGAGAGGAGGTTGTCCCACGAGGAGTGTCGTAAAATCGAGCTGACGGACTGGGAGTGGTGTAGAAGTAAATCAGAAAGGACTCCGAGACAGGTAGGATGAAACTTAGGCTTTATTTCTATTTATGTTTTTTAGGCAGATTTTATTTCAACTTGCAAAATATTAAGATATGTACATTGACTGTACATATGTTAAAGGTGTAAGAAACTTATTACTTTTTATAATAATAAAGGGTATACGAAAAAGCAAAAAACTTTAATATATTAATAATATTAATTAATAATATTACATTTCTATTTCATTTTTTTAAAATCCTACTTTACTTCATCTTGGACATTACTGCACAGCTTATACATTTTCATTTTCATAAATTATAAATGAAGGACTGTCACACACCTTCCGACAATTAAACTTTCTTATCAAGGTGGCTTTGGACACTGTGAAGTACTAAGTGACAATTCTCTTTCATTTAGCACTTTTAAATTTATGGTATGAGTCTAAATATTCAGCACCACAGTAACCTAAAATGATGGTTAATATACAGTATATTTAAATCATTTTAGACAGCTGAATAGACTGTAACTCAAGACAAAGTTAATAACTGTTGTACAGGAAGCTGAACTATGTTATTAGTGGAATGATTATTAAGGTAGAAAATGTACAGATGAATTTGAACTGAACAGGTATTTTCATTTCCTCCAAAACAGATATTTATCCAATCATGCAATTAATGCATTTAACATTAATACAGTATTGGTTCTTAAAACTAAACAGTACGAATAAACTTTTATGTACTGCGTTCATTACAGCAAACACAAAAGCCATTCTTGTATATTTCCAGATTAACTGCATCATCCCAGCAGGCAGATAGAGACTGTTATCCAGACACTTTGACATGATTGAATGCTGTTTTGTTAAAGTGTGGTCTCTCTATTCAGACGTCCGGTTCAATGTTTTAGTATTGTTTATGGGTCAATTCCATTTTAAATGCAAAAAGACATTTCTATTAATACCTGCCTTTACTTTTATGTTTTCCTATGGATTAAAGGTTTATAGATTGCGCATAGCAGACTCTGAAGATTGGCATTGATCTGACTTTCCCTCACTAACATCAGTTTAATCACTGTTTTAGCCTTGAAGGCACCTTGCAGGGACTGTTTTATTTCAATTCATTTTTTACACCAAATGCAATTTCAGACTCCATGCATATATATGTTTCTCTCAGTACAAACACGCTGAATCATTCGTATGTTTATGCATAATCACATGAATTCTCAAGTTCTCATAGCAATGGAAAGAAGAGGAAGCGTCTTACTTTACTGCCAGCCTAGGGCTCTCATCTCCTGTCTCTCTCCTCTTTTCTTGGATGCCACTGGATTTGGATGGAAATTGGCAGGCCCTCAAAAGTCCATAATTGCATTGCATATTCATCCCGTTTGAACGTCTTCATCTCTGAATAATGTAATTTCCTAATCAAACCTGCTCATGGCTCTTAAATCCAGGCAGTGAACTTTTATTCGATTAAGTGTGCTCTCAATGTCCCTGCACTAGACAATGAAGGTGATAACTAATTGGCTTTGTCTTCCTCTGCCACTGGAACTGTGGATGGCTACCTGGACAGCCATTTTAAGATTCACAATTCCAGACTAAAAATACAACCAATTAATGTTTATTTAAACAACTGAAAAAATAATTTGCTAACTTTACAACACTGTTATGCTTTTACCTATATGTTTTTACTGCATATTTAAAAAAACATGGAATGAGAACTTATTCATCATCTCATTTCATTATTACTTTCTTTGATAAGAAATCCCAAACTTTCAGAACAAGATGTTTTCCCACTCAGTTTAAATAGATGGACTTTTGGATTAGGGATAAAGTTTTCATCTCTGAAAATCACAGCATTTTTCATGCTACATCAAACTCAAAAGATCAAGGAAAATTGGATTTTTAATGACATTTTAATCATTATGAAACAGATATTTTTTGTTCTCATTCCTATAGCCCCTTCAGCAGTGCATGTTTACTACCCTTCTCTTAGTACTGTTTGGTCTTGCACAAAGTATGATGAAAACAAATTATCCCCTTTTCTCTCGCAAATGCCTTCTTGCTTTGAGGAATATAGGATTTATGACAACAAAGGCAACTTCTCCTACAGTGGGATCCACTGTAAGCCACCACTTTGAAACAGTGGGTAATTGGGAGTTGCAAACATGCTGTTGGGTTGTTTTAAACTCTTAGTGGGTTGGGAGCAGAAACAGCAGGCTTATGAAATATCTCCTGTGGCTCAGACAAACCCTACTGTCACATTGGTTTTGCTACTGAAGGCAGGAATCTAGATCACGACTTAGACCTTCAGATCCTTCAGAAACGATGATCCAGAGTAGGAGGAGAGGTCAGGGTTGATTAACCCGGGGCAGATGACTAATTCTGAGCATTTTATGAACTCGGGTCATGAGTTAGTTTGCCAGAGGTCCTTTGTATAAAATTGATATGAGATGTTCTTAAAGCCATTTGTTTAAAAGTAATTGAGAAGAGAACAAATTGATTTTGTCTTCTGATGCAGTGAAATTAATACATTTTTGAGTGTGACATTTTTAGGAAGTGTCCAAAAGTGGCCACTGTGTGTCTTCATGTGTTCAGTCCTCTGCATTTGTAAGTGTGCATCAAATACTGCTTACTGCATACTTACTCACAAGGGAATTGTGGGAAACTAGGCCACTCACACATGCAATCATAAACATCATATAAAGCCTGAGCCTTGTTTTCATTTGCCATTTTCTCTGTCTGCTATCCTGCCTCGTGGTCTGGATGATAGTTAATATCAGTCATTGCCTCAGTGCCTCCAGCACATCCAGTGCCCGAACTCACATCTAAGTCATGCCCTGGACACATGATCTCTTTGACCTCTGATGAGCGTTATATCCTTTGAATGATGCAGTGTATATTGGGCAAAGCTTGCTGAAGGCACATTCATAACATCATACTGTTGACATCTCATTCCTCAGTCTTTCTAATGCAGCAAGAGAGAGGAAATAAAGGAGAGAGAGACCCTTATCTACAGCTGCTGTGCTGAACGGTCAGATGAAATCAGATCAAAATGCTTGAATTATTCAGAGTCCTCAGTCAAGCGTGGCATTTAAGTCTGTTGCACACAGACTTCATGCAGATTGTCTCTCTTTATTGTGATAAGAGGCCTAATAATGATCATGACAACACAATCATACAGACTGAACCGAAGTTCTTCATGGTGAGCTGCCGGGAGAAAGATGGAATAATGAAATGGATGGGTGTTTATGGTCCTTGTCTTAATTTGACCAGAGCTTTTGTTCTCAACGGGCCTGATATGTACACAGGGCTCATTAACTCATGGCAAATGTCTGGTGAAATGGAATCACATTTGTCAGCCTGATTTTTAAATGTCATTGACTTTGTGTGTAAATGAGAGCTTTTCCACCTTTGAAATTCAAGTTTTTTAAAATGCTGGACAAAAGTATCATGCTATAAGGATGATTTTTTAAACTTATTAAACACGAACTACAATAATATAATTTGTTACGGGATACCATTGTAAACAGGCTGTGATGAAAGAAGGTGATTTCAACACGAGTATGAGGCTGTATTGTGATTAGTTACTAAGCATTATGCACCATTTTTACAGATTTGTAAAAATGTTTTCTTCACTTTTGCACTGTCACATTTGTCCCTAAAATATGATTTTTGTTTTTGTATTTTTGTATTTTTATATATACAGAAATCTACAGCTGGGTTGGCCATTCCATTATGTGCTTTCCAGGGCACAGTATCCCTCCATGCCCCTACAGGCAAAACACTGTCCCTCTCCACCTATGAAGTGAGCAGTGACGGTCTCAGGATCTCCCCCAACAACGCAAAGAAGGTCGAAGTGTACCGTTCCAAATCAGTGGGTCACGAACCTAGTGCGGAAGAGCCCAACTCCGGAAGCGGGGGTGGATGTGGTGTAGGTGCTGGAGTCGCTGACACCAATGTGAAAATCCACCTGGAGGTTCTGGAGATCTGTGACAACGAGGAGGCGATGGACAGTGTCTCTATCATCTCCAACATCAGCCAGTCGTCCACACATGCACGCTCACCTTCGTTGCGCTATTCTCGCCGCGAGAATCGCTTTGTGTCGTGTGACTTGGGCGAAACGGCCTCATACTCGCTGTTGATTCCCACCAGCAACCCGGATGCGGACAACATCAACATCCACATTCCAGACACGGTGGAAGCGCATAGGCAGAACAGCAGGAGACAGCATCAGGAGGCTGGTGGTTACCAGGAAGAGATACAGCTACTTAATGAAGCCTATAGGAGGCAGTCAGACAACCAGGGGAACTGATACAACCGGATCCAACAGGAGATGACAGTGGGCTGAGTTGGCCCAGAGAATGAAGTATGGAATATTGGGATGTGACAGTGTGTGACGAAGGGTCAATGGGCAGAAGTCATAGGCAGATGAAAGCATCCAGGCCCAAAGGTTTGATTACCTTCAAAGCACCACTGTGGTTAGCAGCAAGAAGATAGGAACATGCTATTAAGTTTAAAGAATCACAGGACATTGTTTTCCAGGCTGTTAAGTAAGCAGTTATGTTATAAAAAAAAGGCTTGAAACATGATGTGGTTCTCAGATTTTATAACTACCTTTAAATTTGAACACTCACATCTTCAAGGTTTGTGTGCAGATGCCAGGAAGGGCTGGAGATTTGGAGAGTAAAATGATTTATCTGACAAATTGCAGATAAAATGTGCTCAGAGGTATGGCAATTCTCGAAATCAGGGAAGCAGGACAGAAAGTGAATTTGCTCAGATAATACCCTTAGTTTCAAGCCCCAGGGTAGATAAATCAGAGGGTTACGATGGCAATGGTGACTCACATACGAGAATACGAAGTTGGAGAACAAGCCTGCAGTCACTGAGCTGTTGAAGGTGATGTATAGACTGAAAGACATAAAGGTTGTTGAGGGATCAGAAAGAAACCTGTGCTCAACTCATTTCTGATGTTCTGTCATTTATTGAATACAAATAACAGTGCATCGATGAAGAGGCTTGAGGAGAGAGTCGAATAGAAAAAGGAAAATAATGTTCAATGTATGTGATGCTTGTGAGATAGACAAAAAAGGACGAGAAAACCAACTGAAATAAATACATTTTAGTATTCTAGCTCAGGCATAGACCATACAGCATAGTGAAACAAAAGATGCCAAATGTGTGTTGAGAATCTTTTTTTTTTTTCAAATCAAATGCTTTTATCTTGTGTTTGTATGTCTGAGTGTGTCTTTTTTAGTATGTGTGAATATGTAAATGCTAGCAGAGTGAATGCTTGCTACTGTATGTTGGTATTTGTACACCTTTATTGATGTACCTAAGCCCTACACCTATGTCCTGCTACGCTTTATCTAAATTCCTTTGTCTGATCTGACTGTTGAGAGGAAGAGAGAGAGAGAGATAGAGAGAGAGAGAGAGAGATCATATGAAACATTCCACAAATGTAAAAGTGAGTGTGATGCATAGGCTTATTTAAGGTGGTAATATGTGTGCAAATGAATGCTCATTTCAGAACCACTTAGGAACCCCCAACCACCATTTTCAGTGCATTTGCAATCACAAACATGAGCCAGACCGTTCACTTGCATTTAATACTGGCATAAATTCAGCTCTGAATATGGAACATTCATAGATGATTTAATGGATGCCTGAGAAAAAATGCAGGCTGTGATAAGTTTGCTTATTTACATTGAAGCTTTGCCATATCAGTATAAAGATTATTTAAAAACATTAAAAATAAAATGTGAAGGCTAACAATCACTGAGGCTCACATAGCTCTGGTAACTGTTTAAAACTTCTCCAAGACATTAGCATATGTATTTATTTTTTTAAATGTCCAACTTGAAGTGTTTTTATGTATGTTGTATATTCAGAATAGCAGACCTTGTGTTATCAAGCTACAAAACAGCTGAGGCATAATGCTACAAAAATCTTCATCTATTCAATGTTCTCATTAAAGTTTTATTTGCACAAAACAGCCTTATTCAAGAGCGTAGATTTAATCCCATTTGTATTCAGCTCTTTGTTGAACTGCCTCCCGTGGTATCTATACAAATTATCCAAGCCTGCAAATGAGACAGAAATTCCCATGTCTTAATATTTAATGGTTTTCAGATTGCAAACTTTTCTTGCAACTTTCATTTTATGTAAGGGCAAAAACAGTTTAGTATTTAAAATGCCTTTAATTATTATGTTTGTAATTGCAGGTTTTATTTAGCAAATACATTGCTTAGCGTTATGGAAAATAAATAAATGTCTTGGACAAAGTGATAATTAATGAGAAACAATGATTAAAACAGAGGAAAAAAATTGTCCTGTGAGCATTTTTAATGTTTGCACATTACAGTAAATAATTCATTCTGGGCTCTAGGTGACCAAAGCCAGTTGACACAAATTAATAATAATAATTTTGAGTCATAATGGTTTGATACTTTTGTTGTTTCCTGAATTGATTAATACTTGTATTATTGTTTTAATTTTGCTGAAAAGTCAATAATAAGCTATTAAATGGCAGGTTGTGGCAAATCTTGAGGATCAATAGAGAGGCTAACTAGCTTGAAGTATTTAGTTAGGCTGAATACTGCAAGCAGCAATCACAGGGTGTTAGATAGACCCTGGGCTGATAGTCACCCATCACATGCTCATGGCAGACCTGCTTTAATGAAAATAAAAAGCTCTCGTTTTGAAGACTGACACTCCCTCACTTCCTCGCCCCTTCCTGTCGCAAACAAGGCAAGTTCTTTACAAGAGCCTGACATTCAGATTGCTTTAAAGCAATTAACTCTAAGAGAGAGAGAGAGAGTGACAGAAAAGGGTTTTAAATATAAAGAGTGACAGAAGTGGTAATTAAAGAGTAAAAGTGAGAACAGGATGCCTGTCTGCATTAATAAAAAGAACAGCTTGACATACTAAGGGACAAGTTGTGTTTTGAAAGGACACAATGAGGAATTAGAAGATGGACAAATCATGTAGGAGAAAGATGACCAAAAGATGGTCATTTGATTAGTGACATTTAAGATAGTTAGTGTTTTGACATCAAGCTGTCACCTCAGTTCTGCATCTGTACCATATTCAACCAAAAATAAGACCTTTTAACCGTGCAAGGACAGACATGTGCAAACACAAAATATAACACACACTTTTCACAGTGTGTCAAAGCCATCAGTGTCAGGGAACTCCCTTATCTGCTTAATAATGTAAAGAAATAGGCCAGAGTGCTACCATGAGTCTGTGGGTGGAATGAAAAGGTACTTGGTCAGCGTTTAAAGATTGAGGATGTTGACCTAGATTAAATGAAACTTAAAATTAAATGCTCAATCTGTTCACACTGTTAATTTTTCCCACTTTACACCTTTAATGTTACTTCCATCACCCTCCGAATACATAATACTGTCTTAGCAGTATGTACATGTTTGTTTTTAGAAGTGATCTTATTCATTTTAATATTATAAAATAATTGTCATATTGTTTTAATATATTTATCTTAGACCAGGGTTTTTATGTAGGATTGGGACTAGTCCAGCTGGTGACCTAGCAACCCTGTTTACCAGCAAATATTAGTTTTTATGGCTGGTCAACCAGCAAAACTTGCATAAAACTGCATAATGGAACATTCAACTCTTTTTATGTTCCACAAACGTAAGTCGTGCAGGTTTCAAATAACATAAACATAAGTAAAGGACTAAAGAATTGTAATTTTGGGGTGATCTATATTTATTAAATAAATATCGTATTAATTTAACACGAAGAGTTTTTTGTTAACCTAACAGAATGTAATCTAAGCAAAACATGTAAGTGTGTGTTTGTGGTAAAGTGTGTATAGAAAAGAGACAGAATGGTGGGTGTACGTTCATTTACAAAGAAGACTTGCTGTGATGGTAAAGATCTAATACATATTTCATGACCGGGTCTGGAAACTTCCGCAGGATAAGTCTCCTGCACCTCCACCACACAGTTCTCCCATCACAACGCCACAGGGTTCTAATGATCTCCTTGCTCTCTGTTAAAACAGTCGCTGTTTCACCTCCCAGGTAATCCTTGCCTCTGCTCCACTGCCTTTAAACAAGACACTAATGACAATGTGAGCATAGGCCAATTAAATATAAGCATTAGGACGAGTGCCCAAAGACAGCGCTCTGAGCAAATAAACACACAGCTTCTTTTGCTGATGCCATGTTTGCTCTCCAGCAGAAAAACAGCAACATCTTAGACTCAGAGATGTAGCTGTAAGATTAAGCCAGAGACATAGATGCTAAGCGAAGATAATTACTGTCTCTGGTTTTGAGATGAACGTTAAGAGGATTTGCCATGACATACTGCTGCAAACTGCGGGTTTCTGTGTGGGAAACTCATTAGCTCATTCTGTTTCCAAGAAAAACCCCTCAAAGGAGTATGTTGTCCCTCCATTTGGTTTCATCGTGATCAGCCATAAGCAATGTTATCAGAACCTTTAGCAGTGATAAATATAAGGGGAAAACAACATAATAAAAACAATGATTTACATAAATCATTCTTTGGTTTTATTTTGATATGTAAAATATTTTTATCAATAGAATTCAATTGCAGTAGACAACAAACAAACAAACAAACAAACAATACATCATTTGTTTTTAGACTTGAACAGATTTATTACGTTATTGCACATACATTTGTTATAATTATTACAGGAGATTATTATAGTTTATTTACTAAATAGTCTGACAACAAACCAAATTTGTATCGATTTATTATTGCAAAATTACTTCATTACTGTGTAATTGGGAACTGCCTAAGCATTGAGATATGTTTATGATTTGATTTGCATCATGTAATTAAAAATAAAAATCCACCATTATTTTGTTTATTTCTATTTGATGTCACTATATATTTTGTTTACCTAAATGTATTTTTTTGCCAGCAGCACTGATCGTATATCGTAACGTCATTATAAGTCGCCTCAGCTTTAATTCTTTTCGTCAAATATGTGCGACACACATGATATTTGTGCAAAAATGATGCTTATGTAGCGGCAGAAAACCACCTGCGTCTTAGGAGCGTGCATATGAACGAATTGTGTTCTAGTATTGTTGCTTAAGCGCCCAGTCGGCTTTTGGTTTGATGGTGTTTAACGACGACATTGTAACTACTACAAAGACTGATGCTTGCAGTAGAAGGACTGGCGTTCACATTTGGAGGCCGACGGTTTGGAGATGGTGAGATGGAGAGGCTGAAGGATACCATAGAAACTCCAAATGGGACTCAAGAGAAGACCAGAGACATGGAGGGGGACACCCATCCCATCTGAAGGGTCAAGAATAGGATTGTGGTTTGCCATATGGGGAGGCATTTAAAGATCTGCGGCAGAAAGGAAATCTGTGAGTAGTACGCGGTTGCAACTTCGTTTATTTATTAAATCTACTTAAATGACAGCGCTTGGCACTAGTATATATGAGAAATTGTAAAAATTGTACATAAGATCTAGTTGTTTTTAATACAGTTATTGTCCAGCACTGGAAAGAAAGAAAAGTTTATCAAAAGCATCCATACAGCAGTAACAACATGACATATCTTCTGCAGGATTAAATAAGAGTAAAAAAACAAATATGCAACTTTTAAACCTTAAGTTAGACGAACATGTAAAGTAAGTTACTGTTTTAAGAACTTTCCCTATGTCTTTGTTTGTAGGAGATGGTTAGGTTGATCAGTGCTAACCAGGTTCTGGTAATCAGTTGAGAAACTGTGGGAAGACTACCCAGGTAACCCAGTTCCTCCTTGATGACTATATATAAAGGGAATGGGCTCTCTCTGCAGAGTGGTCCGCACATAGCCATGGTGGTCCGCACATAGCCATGGTGGTCCGCACATAGCCACGATGCATCAGTTCCACATCAATAGTAAGTAAGTATTAGTACAAATGCTGCTCAGACAAACAAATTGGTCTGTTGTGAAATGATTTCATTTGGTCTTGCTAATGACAAACTCACTTTACTATTCAAATATGTTGATGTTTTAGAGGTGAATGTTTAAATGTATGTGCTTGCATTTGGGTCGCTGCTTTTAACTGATGTGGCCTTAATACTTAAATGTAAATCCCCTCTCTTGTAATTGGCTATACATTCTTGTAACATGACAGAGTGACTTTTTTTTGACCAGACCTTTTTGCATTCTTTTCTTTATGACACAACACCTTTACGTTTATATGCAGGGAAAGTCTGCCTGTATTTATTTAGTCTAGTGGTTTTATCTGAAGAGTGTGTCTGAGTGCTGGAGAGAAAAGTGGATTAAGTAGCGAGGTCACTGGAACATGTTGTGTCCGAGGGCAGATAATTGCTTCTCTTCTGAGGTTGAAGAGAGAGCACTGATTAGAGCTTTACTGCCAAAAATCTCCCTGCTCTTCTTTTCTCAGTTGCTTTCGTCCCTTTGTTCCATCTTGTCTTATTATTAGTGGTGCTGGTCAAAGCAACATCACTTTTGCTATTTCTCTCACAGACTGATAATCGCACCTGTTGAGTTGAGCTGCTGTTACTTTTCAAAGCAATCAGACATGATTTTCATGATACACACATGGTAAACACATTGTACATTTAC
>JAZGTK010011230.1:0-15778 GCA_036877625.1 Ambastaia sidthimunki | reverse complement strand
AACCAAAATAAGTGTGAGACAGTGAGGGCAATAATAGCATTAAAGTGTGTGTGTGTTAGCATGACAGTGTGCGTCACGATTGAATGACCCTTAGGCAACAGCGTGTGCTCATTCTACACAATGGCCTAGATTTACTGCATCAGCCCTCCAGTGCTCCTTTACCTGCATGTGACACGTTCAGACACGTCAAACCACCAACTGCCATTGTGTCATTGAGAAATAGGAATATGGGATATTATATGTGGGGAGGTCTGTTGGATCAGATCTGAGCTGATAAACAGCCTTCATTTCAACAGAAGTCTTAAATGTCAAAGACCATGAGGACATTAGAAATGGAGTTTACAAGCTTTATTCCTGCATTTTGGAGGTTATACATGTGTTTGCTGAGAATCGAACCCCTGTCCATGCTGTTGCTAGCGCCGCACTCTACCAGAGCTACAGGAGCAGCAACCACCAATCAAAGTGCAGACAGTGATTTTCCATCTGATGTACAGTAGTTGAACCCAGCAGTTGAGTAAATTGCAGTGGTTCAATTTGAGTGGACCTAAAAATGGCTTTATTTTCTTCAAGCAACATATTATTTATTTTCTCCGTCTCTATGATTTTGACCAGGACACCTTCTGAGTGGGTTTTTATGAGACTCATGTGTTGCTGTGTTTCCAGGTGTAACTCCTTCATGGGAAACTCAGCAGTCCAGAAGAAGCCCATCTCAAAGCCCAGGAAGGCCCACCTGTCCGGGCATAAGTCCAGCAGCAGCAGCAGCAGCTCACGAGATCCACAGCCCAAAAGAGTGGAAGAAGTTTACGGGGCCCTTAAACAAGGCCTGGAGTGAGTGTCTCTGACAGTCACATTCTCACATCCACACAGTCATATGTACAATGACAAGATGAATCACTATTGCTCAGGCTTTTATTCAATCAGTGTTTACAGTCACTGTCTAAGCAGCTCTACAGTGTTCTAATATCTTCTCTTCTCTTTCTGCAGTGAGTATCTTGAGGTGCATCAGACAGAGCTTGATAAACTCACTTCCCTCATGAAGGACATGAAGAGGAACTCCAGACTGGTGAGACAGGATATGACATCGATAGATTTTACACAGTGTCAGTGAATGCTTGAAAATAAAACTGAAATTCATTATCTTTTCCAATAAGGTATTATGCAATAAAAGTTTTAAATGATAGTTGATTTGCTAGCATTTTTTGTACTGATTTTATCTATGTATGCCTTTTTTTAGGGTGTGCTGTATGATCTGGACAAGGTAGGGTCCTTAAACACACTAAGGCATTCTTAACCGAAATTAACTCGTATTAAACTGCTGAAGAACTTTGAATAAAAGGATAATATAACTGGATAATATAAGGAGCTTTGCATAAGTGATGGGTTGCATGTATCAGAATTATTGCGACATTCTAATCGCTGCATACGTCAGCCAGTGTTTAAAATTAGGGACACTGAACTTTCAGCGAATAACTTTCTGATGTTTTTCTCTTTTCTCTGGCAGCAAATTAAGACAATAGAGCGATACATGCGACGACTGGAGTTCCACATTAGCAAGGTGAAGAACCTGTTATTTTCTTTAAGTTATGACTTTGTGTCTGTTGTCTTCAGAGTGTGTTTTATGAATTTGAATAAATGAAGGTGGCACACCAATTTTTACATTGTACTGTGGCACATGGCTGGTGTTTTCTGAAGACACGGGTGCTCTGTGTTTCCAATGTCCTGAAAGATTTTGACTCTGCTCTCTGGAGTCCTGCTGTGTTCCTCTTGCAGTGTGTTTTAGTGGTATACAGGTGTCAGGTGGGTGTCTGCAGTAAACAGTAGTGCTTATTTGCAACTCGACAGCGCGTCTAACCTCAAGGTAGCTATGGCAACCTGACGATGAGAGCTTTGAGGCTGTTGAAGAGCAATTCGTAGCTCAAATTAGCCCCATGCACCTGAAATTAGCTCCACATTCAGCTAGCCCACAGGAACACTTGGAACTGTGTGCTAATATAAATTGTCTCAAAGGGAGAATCGAATTATAATTTTTTTGTTTTCAGACTTTGTGGTGATAAAGAACATTTTGTGTCTGGCTTGCGGTAATTTGCAGAAGTGTTTTGTTTTGTCTTGTGTTTGATGGTGTTTACGATTGGCTGGATGTAGGTCATAGCAGTTCCCCTGAGTCACGAGTGTACCTGATGGCTGGAGCCATGTGTGTTAATGAGCATGTGCGTGTCTTGGTGGGGGCAATGTTTTTTTTTCATAATTGTGGTAAAACAATTTGAGAGATGAGGGGAAAAAAAGGTGAGCTGTGCTGCCCTATTTATACTACAAGGATCACATTTAAAGTCCAATTGAAAATATGATCACAAATGAAGTCTCTTTAACATCTCAACACTTTCTGAGATAATGTACGTAAATTAAACAACTCCGGTGCAGGAACAAATTTTAAACAATAGCATTTTCTGGGATGAAAGTTCTGAGATTGAGATTTAGTTTAAGTTTAGGCTAGGCTTAAACTAAGTTAAACTAGGCCTGTGTAAAGCACTCTTCCATTATCTCATTATCTGCTCTGAGGAAAACTTCATGCAGATAGAATAAATAAAAGTCATGTGAGTTATTGGCTGCCTTGTTTAAGTAGTTTTTAATGGCTTAATGAATGAAGAAAATCAAATGAGGACATACAGTACATGCAGAGATGTAATCCGGTATCTAAGTGGCTCAGATGCTGTTCCATTGTGTTTCAAAGCTTCTGTTTAACACAGTCAGCAGAATGATAAACACATCGATCTCTGTATGTGCTGTGGGTAAATGGGCTAGTGATAGGACAAGCAAAATTCATTCATTCGTCATTGTTTTATGACTGTGGCATATGTTTTATAAAACGAATCAATGCAGCCCTACTTTTCACACATGGCCACAGGAAGTTAAGCAATGCCAACAGTAAGTTTTGCAACCGGATGAGCAAGTGTCATATCAGAGGAAAGATAACATTTGCATGTTAAATCTTGCAGAGGAATTCAAACTAAACCCAACACATTCTCTATGTGAACTGTAGTGACCTCACGGTAGGTTACACAGCCACCTATAGAAACGTTTAGTCATGTGCCTCAGCCTGCAGTCACATGTCTGTCCATCTCTTCAGTTCTCCATATTCTTTGATCTGGGCTTTAGACTCCAGAGAGTATTTAATGTGGGTCAATTATTGGAGTGTTTGATCTTTGTTTAATCAGGCTGGTGTTACTGAGTTTTGTATCGTGGGGGTCTAAATCCATAAACACCCATAACTTAAGAGGATTTGTTCACCAGTCAGATTAAAATACTCAGTGCACATGTTTCTGTGGTGTATTTGGACCAGCTGTGTTCTTTTGGCTTGTTATTTGACTCAGTAGGCCACAATCCGAACCCCCACACTTGCGATGGACACGGTGCTGCCAAACAGCTGTTATCGTGCGCATGGGTGGGTCGAGACGCACCTCAGACCTCTGCTGTCATTTAAAATGAAACCCGTGCCAAAAATGCTCCCAGTGGGAATGACTGCTTGCAGAAATGCACAGTTTGTGTAATTCACTGCCCCATATGCCTAATCTTTCCAAACACACTCCACTAATACAGTAACACACACTTCGAGTGTTCAGTGCCTGTACTTTTCTGTGACCATGCCCAGACATAATTCTTTTTTTACTTTAAATGCTTTTCTACACTGAATTTTTGCAGAAAATCTGTGGAATTTAAACACTGTAAAATGTGTTAAATGGAGATCTGAGGAGCTTTTTGGGGGTTCTGTGTAGATTCTATGTGAGCCGGTCAGTGACTTTAGCCATGCTTTATCCACACGGTAAGGAGTCGAGCAGCTCGCTGCTTTCATGTCCTCACTGCCAGTTTAGCTCAGAGGACGTGGGCAGCCACTGATGGGCTGTCTGTTTCACTCGCTCTGAGCAAAGCCTCAGAGCAAATGCTGGAGGCACAGCAGATGAGATTGAAATCAGGAATTGAGCAGACATGAATATTTAACTGAGGCAATATAAGTTTGGCAGGGTACACGGATTGTAATGGCTTGATGCTTCTTTGTGCTGTGCCTGTATCAAAGAGCTCCATAAATGTGGTTCGAACAAACACAAAAGGCCTGTGCTGACACCAACAACACAATATGAGCAGCCCTTAATCCTGTTTGTCATGAGCAACTCTTGTTTAGACTCATTAAAATGAATCCTAAATGTTCCTGTGTCTAAATGCACCCCCACCTCAACACCACCTCAAAGATCAGCAGATATAAATTTCATAGCTTAGTCTGGCACATTTTAGCCTGTTTTGTGAGCCTGTCACAATGTAATGCAGGCTATAAAAACCTTAAAGTGCTGTTCCAAATTCATATGCAAAAATTGTGTTTATATGGGAGGCTTTCAGCCACACACACAAAAGCATTTAACATCTACAACATTTGTTTTACACTAAATTCTAAGCCTGAATTCTAAGATATTTTACATTGAATTCAAAGCTATATATGAGCTCTTTAAATGTATACAGTGCTGATAGCTAGAGTAAGAGAAAACTTTGTTATTCTGTAGATGTATTTGTTGCCAGAATGAGGCTCATAAAAATTCACTCATCAGACAGGAAGCGATGGGCTCGGGGCTGTCGTGCTGATTCATTTTTTTTATGCTGCTTAGCTGCTATGGCGGATGAGAGAACTCAGACAAGAGGATTTTACGGAGCTAAATAAATGGGCAGCTGTGTACCACAGCAGGGCAGTGATTGGTGACGGTACGACTGTGTTTGCGTGGGGTACGGTGGGGTTAGTAGGGGGAGGTGTTCCCCAGACTTGGGTGGGGCCTCTTCTGTCAGTGTAATTAAACCCACAGGGCCACCATCCAGACACTCATCCACACACACACACACACACACAGAGCTAACAGTTTTTCTAATTTATGCCATTTTTCATGAACCACCCCCACACATGGCAGTGCACACAATCGCAAGCACATCCATCATACACACAGATAATATACTTCATTCACACACACAAATTAGCTTAGATTCCATTTCTCACCCTCACCCCCTAATGGGCACATCAAAAAAGCCACACATCAATATTACATGTCCCTCAGCTACATGCGTTTGAATATTTCCTTTTGATTTCACATCTTGACATGTTTTGTGTCATCCTATAAGAAAAACAAAAGGAATTTTTATACTAAATTCACGATCTTTTGTATGTTCGTAAATACAGTTTTTTGGGCTGTTAAACATGCAGTGCAGCGTGTTGTCTACTTAGACAGTAAATTGTAGCTATTTTAATAAACTGATTGAATAATTGGTGAATCATACTGAATGAATCACAGGAGTCAGTGCTCTGAAACAGGCTGAATCTGCTGTGATGATTCACTCAGTGTATATATAAAGTAAACTGCAAGAATGGTATTGCACGAAACGCAGCATCACAGGAAGTCACTGTTAGTTCTTTCCTTCAGCTGCTGTCTTCATCCCTCTTCCTGTCTCTTCTGTTTTTCTCCACCATCACTCTCTTCTCCTGCTGCCCCTTGCATCTCACTTGTTCTGTCACTTGTGTTCTTTCTGCTTATCCCCCTTTGCCTCTCTCTCTCTCTCTCCCTCTCTCTTTCTCTCTCAAGATTTAAGCTTTATTGATATGGTAAATAAAAGTATTTACATTGCCAAAGCAAAGAAATATCAAATATACATCTTTACACACAAAAACATTCAAAATAGAAAAGCATATGAGAACATACTTGCTCTTTCCACCCCCTCAATCTCTCTCTCTCTCTCTCTCTCTCTCTCTCTCTGTCTCTCTGGTAAGATTAGCATAGCTAATTTGAGCCGCCCAGTGTTCACTGAGTTGTGAATGTGCTAAATGTGCATTTCCATGATAAAGGCTGTGGCTACTAGCCGCCGGTCCATCACAGGAGTTTGGCGTAAGCCGTTGTCCCAAGGGCTGTTGAGACAATCATTGTGTTTGCTTTTGAAGCGCTCAAATTCATTTTTCAACCCAGAATACAGTATGACACTCTATTGTGCAGACAGAATGTTACAGTAGATTGTAAAGCTGTGTTTGTGCCCTGAATGAGGCACCTCAGGGCTCTGTAATAACATATGTCAGCACTTCAGACATCAAAGAAAGTGTTTATGCAATCTTTAGTGATGCCGCCACAGGGGTACATGTGTGACGCTTTTGTGTACTTTTTGAGTTCTTTCCACGTTTACGTTTGTATTTGGTTTGTGTGTTTTATACAGGTTGATGAGCTGTATGAGGGGTTTTGCATTCAGAGGCGGTTGCGTGACGGCGCTTGTAAGATGAAACAGGCCTTTACTGCTTCACCCTCCACTAAAGGCACACGTGAGAGCTTGACTGAAGTCAACCGCAGATATAAAGAGTACACAGAGGTACATCATCTACCTGTTTACACTCCATCTGTAAATCTGCTTCACTTTTGTTCCATTCACACTGCAGCAGAAAACTGCAGCTGTCACTCCAGTTTTATATATCAGTTGTGACCGGTGTCTTCTAACAACATTTACCTCAGTAAAACAAAATGTACTGTATATTTCAGAAGTTTATCTTGGGAGCCTCTTCTCTATAACTTTTTGCGGCAAAAGATATGTGGAATATTTATTGCTTTAAGTGTGGGGACTACCAAAACATCACACTTCTGTGATGGGTTCAGGTTTACAGGGATAAAGATCTCACATATGCTGCTACACACAGTGGCTGATGTGGTTTGTTTAGCTTATGAGCATCTGTGTTGTTGTTCTCCTCAGAACATGAGCACTTTTGAGGCTGAGCTGGAGAACCTGTTGGGAGAGTTTCATATCAAAATGAAAGGTACAGGATTGGTGTTTTGATTGATCGTTTCCATTGTGAAAAGATTTGTATCAGACTTACCTTTTTTTAACCCCTCTGTTTCCTGTCTCAGGATTGGCTGGTTTTGCCAGGCTTTGTCCCGGTGATCAATATGAGGTAAGTTGTTTGAAAAACTAGGACATTTCAGTGCAATTTTTTTCCAGTGATACAACCATGCATCATTCTTCTACCACATTACTAAATGCCTGTCATAATTGCCTGCTTTTCTGCCAAGAACATCAAGTACATCCATAATCACGGTTCTCCTAGCAACATTTTCTGTTCCTATTATATACAACCCAACCCAATTAGTTTTAGTAATGCTGTTTAAACCTAAAAAATGAAAACTCCCTTTCCTTTACTGCTTTGACACAATTGCTTGCCTAGATTTTTCCTAATTATGTCATTTTCAGCCTCAAAATTTTTATTTTTTCTCTCTTTCTGGCAGATTTTTATGAGATACGGCCGACAGCGGTGGAAGCTGAAGGGAAAGATCGAAGCAAACTCAAAGCAGAGTTGGGATGGGGAAGAGATGATTTTCATGCCCCTCATTACAGACCTCATTAACATCAAGGTGGGCTTGATGTCCACTGTCATTTACTTCCACAATAAAGACTTCTGTGATCATCAAGAACAAGAACTGACTCTTGGATTATGGAATTATTATTATTATTATTTAGAATTTATATAACATTTATATTAGCATTATAACAGGGACAACATTAAAAACTAAAACCCCAATGAAGAACGTAATACATTTGTCTATGGATTTGTAGTGAATTAATCTACATTTTTTCATTGCAACCTCTGACTTTTGTCCATGTCCCTTCTGACCACTCAGGTGACAGAGCTGAAGGGATTGGCCACTCATGTTCTAGTGGGCAGTGTGATCTGTGAAACGAAGGACCTCTTCACTGCTATGCCTCAAGTGGTAGCTGTTGATGTCAATGACCTGGGTACCATCAAACTTAACCTGGAGGTTGCCTGGTTGTAAGTCACTGTTATCTATTAAAACAAGATAAGAAAGTTTTTAAAGTGTTGAGTTTCAAACTGTTTAGTCCCAGTCTTGATGTATGCTGCCCTCTTTTGGACAGTACATATGAACGCTAAATACTTATGAAATTTTATGCTTTAATACTACCCTAAATAACAAATCTGTTCATGCTATATGTCATATGTTAACATATGTTTTGATTTTACAGTCCATTTGATGTGGAGGATCTCACCCTATCCTCTGGAAACATAAGCAAGGCCACCGCCCTTCAGAGACGGGTGTCTGTGTACAGCCAGGGAACACCCGAGACACCCACTTTCCAGGAGAACTCTTTCTTTGTGAGTCCACCCCCACCTCCCAACAACACTTCAGTACTAACCCAACCCAACATTAGCTGATTGTTTGAATATTTTGTTGAAACACTTACAATGCTTGCAGCTTGTGTGTAATTGCTTGTGCTTAATTTAAACCATTGTGTCTATTGAATTGTAACACCACGGTTACTGTGTGCGTACATTAACATCAAAGAAGTGGCAGCCGCGGCAATGGGAGGGCCAGCGTCTCTCGTTTTTGCACGCGCTCAGAGAGACTCTCATAGAGAAACTAAGACGCAGTCGCTCTTTTGGCGACCTGGCCGTCTTGCGACCTCGTTCAAGGTCCAGTCTGGAAGTCTACGTGAGTCAGGTCATTGTGTGCTCTGCAGTTCTGTGTGAGCGTGTGCATGTGGCCTTAAATTTTGCATCTTGTGTGACTTTGCAGCTTGCGTGATTGTTTTACTCTAGTTTCTCACCTACTTTCACTCCATTCCTTCTCACTGCTGTTCAAACACTTTTCTTAAATATAACATAAACTATTTCATACTCTGCATGCAATAAAAAGTGTTGAAAGTTTATCTTTAGGACTATTGCTATACAGTTTTTCACAATATTCCTTAAATATATTCTATATGTGTCGCAATATCCCAGCATTGGCAAAAACTGTGATTAATAATTATGATTTATGATTAGTGTTAATACTACACATATGATAATATTGTAAATAATTTAGTGCCAGTATCTGGTTGACACTCCAACACAGTAGGTGGTGCTATAGCTCCCATTTAACATTTTGCCTTCTAAGACAATGATTACAAACTCTCTCTGCCTTCTTACACTCTGAGTGATTTGTTGGTCAGAAAAGAGAAAACACTAAAAATCACTTAAATCACCAACAGTATAACTATACAATACTCAATATATCCCGGAGGCCTAGGTCAGGCCACTGAAACAATTAATTACTTAAACAATTAATTTACCCTTCTCTATTATTTCTTTTTTCCTCTTTCCTTCACACAGTCCACTTTACCCGACGACGTCTTTGAGAATGGAGGCTGCGGCGTGGCTGAATGCAAACGGCTATCCTTCACCCCCACCTCAAGCCCCGCCCCCATCCAGTCAAACCCTGAGATCATGGTCACACCCCCTGAGATGGACCCACCCTGTCAGCCAACTCCCACTTCGGAGGAGCAGCCGGCTGAGGATGATGGAGGTGAGGAGGGGGAGGAGAGCGGAAGTGTGAGTGCCAGTGTGGCCAGTGCCAGTGAACCAGACCTAGAGTGGGAACAGGTTGAAGGCCAGGGGCCCAGCACAGGCTCTGGGGCCCCCTCTCTGTGTTCTGAGAGTCAGCTGTCTGCAGTGGGACCAGAGGATGTGGTGTTCCTGGAGCCTAATTTGCCTGATGAAGCGTTGGAGCTGAAGCCAGTGGAACTGGATGGAGAGGAAGGCAGTCTGACCAGACAGCTGGTGAGAAGGTTGACCTCATCCGACATGCTGCCTGAGGCCGGTGCTGTTAGCTGGGCTGGAGAAAGCAGCAGGCCTTTCCTGGAGAGCAGCCTGGAGGATGCTATCCAATCCTTGCTCCTGCGGCTGGAGAGCCTGGGCCAGCGCTGCAGGGAGCTACAGGACTTGGAGCAGGAGGTCATGAGGCTTGAAGACCTGCTCAAGGTGAGTGGATAAGTTTAGTTTGCTTTTTCATGTGTCTGAGCAGGTTAGAGGTCTTCTTTCCTTCTTTTCCAGTGACTGTATGTTATTTACATAAGTAGTTTACATGTGAACCTGGATTAAAATTATCATTAAAATGTCTTTCAAACATGGGTGCACAACAAGAAACTGCACTCCAGTCAGTTTTAAAGAGGGAGTTGTTTCTTCTCAGTGCCGGATGCCTGCACATAGGAGCCGTTCATCAAGCCTCAGTTTGACCGTGGAGAGCGCTCTGGAGAGCTTCGACTTCCTCAACACTTCAGACTTCGATGATGACGACACGGGGGATGATGCTGGAAATCTCTCGCGTTCTGTCTTCTTCGATATGGAGTCTGAGAGAATTGGGTGAGTTGGTAAACATCTACTGTGGGTCGATGTCAGTTAAGTACAGCTGGAATTAAATCAATTCTGCAAATGACTTCTGTACATGGTTCTGTTGGTCGTGTAGTACCCTCTGGTGGTGACATTGTGTCTTACACGTCCAACAGATCAGGCCAACATCCAGAAGCAAGAGGCCACCTGAGTGAAGCTTTGACAGAAGACACTGGTGTGGGGAACAGTGTGGCCGGCAGCCCCCTGCCACTCACCACGGGGAACGAAAACCTAGATGTTGCCATCATAGTTCATCTACAATACTGCAGTCATCTCATTCAGGTGCTTATTTATGAAATTAGAAATTAGTTCCATCATATTTATGTAATGTACATAAAACACTATTGAGGATGTTTCTGCGATTGCATGTAGGTTTATAAATGCAGGCATACTCATTCAGCAAACATCACAATAGATAATATAGAATATTTAGCGTTGATTATAAAAATGTCATTGGTTGTCTGTGTTTGTATGTAGTTGTTGACCTCAGGTGAAAGCCAGTGGAAACATAAGACATACCTGCGCAAACTAGCAACCCAGACGCTGCTATTGGAGGAGCTTAGTGAGAAAACCTTTGACAGACCAGGCAGCTTCACCACAGCATCCAATGGTAAGAACACCACAAGTGCTTTCTCAGACATTTTGTTCCTGTGCCAGATTTTTCCTGGAAATAGAGTGTATTTCCCTTTAAAATAGAGTATTTATGCATTTGGCAGACGCTGTTATTAGATTGTTGCGATGCTCCTATACATTGTTATGTTACATTTATGTTTTTCCTGGGAATTGAACCTATGACATTGCTGCATTTGTGCAAGACAGGACAGATAAACACAAACTAAGTATGAACACTTAAAAATGAAACAGGAATAATGGTTGGTGGACTCTTATAGTTTTTGCTTTGCCTTTTCTTCTCTGAAATTTGTTTAAATTTGGGGACCCCTTGGAACCTTCTTTAAAAAACCCTGTTCTAACATAATATTTTTGGAAAAATGGAGTCACCAAAGTCTAAATGCACAATTGTTAATGTTTGTTAATGTGTTAACAGTGCTGCCGGGGTTGGCGGAGCAGCCGGCACTGTTGTCTCTGTGGTGTGAGTGCAGTGGTGGCCTGTTTCATACTACACTGGAGCCAGTTTTAAAGCACATGCATCTTAGCTTTGCTTTACCACTGCAAGAGATTCTGCCTCATTCTGTGGACTCAGGTAGAGCCCATAACCTCTGAGTTACTCCTTGTTTATTTGCACAGTATCAGTTTATTATTTTTGGCTGTGACAGTTCTGCATTCATCTCTTTGTGTTTGCATGTGTGTGCAGTAATTAGGATGGTGGTGAGTGAAATGGTGGACAGTAGTGAGTTAGCTTCATCCTCGTGTCCTTCATCCTCGTCTCTGCCACAGGACGTCCTCACTGTGTTTCAGTTCCATAACTACACCGTTGAACACGGTGTCACAGACATGGGTCAACACCTGCTGGATTTAGCCAAAGAAAGTAAGATGCAGTTTGGGGTTATTAGTATGCATTTTTAGCATGAAATTAAAACAATATTTTCAAAATATTTAAGGCTTAAAGCTTCTCTTTTTATGTCCAAACTAGTGTCGTTTGCAGAGACCCTGAGCTGTGGGGATACAGAACGTTGTCTTATGCAGCTACAGGAAGTGTCTGTCACCTCTCTGCAGCCCCGCCCTCAAACCCTGTGGGCCGTGGCTAAGCTGCTGACCTCAGATGACCCTGAACTGAACAAGGCTGCTGACGCCTTCCTCTCCTCTGCTGCCTCACACAAGCCCTTCAGGTCAAAGGTTAGTCTTTACCCGACTGCATGTAGCCCATGATTGGCTATTGATTAAGTTGGTGAAGTTTCATTGGTTGAGCCTTGATTGACACTTCAGTTTGTTCTTATTTGAGTCCTCACCTTAGCAGGGAGCACAGAATGCATGAGTCTGATGTCTAAACATGAAAGCAGTTGTTTTAGGACACATGTAGGAGGCCAGATAGTTAATTTAGTCTGTGTGTTTGTGTTGTGTGCTGTATAGGCTGTAGATTGTTACACACAAGCCTTATCAGAAACAGAATCACACACACCCAAAGCTGCATGTGCTGCTCTGAGCTGCCTACAGGTCAGTTTGAGACTTTAATTACATCATATAGATTATAATGAAAGCAATTTATTAATGATTAATGACTGTGATTGGATGACCTCGCTCTCCCTTTTCATTTCTTCATTTGTTGGCAGGCTGTGGAGAGCATTCATGCCGTGGTGACACTGTGCGACTCGACTGATGAAGAACTTCACCAGGTTGCCATAGAAACCCTCCTAGCTTTTGGTAATGGCAAAAAAATATATATTTGTATGCATTACACTAATTATTAGTTAGCTAGGTGCGATTTCTTATTTGCTTTTTCTGCAAATGAGTGCACATCTGACACTGTGACACCATGAAGTGGTTAGATAATAAGCACAACTTCCTTTGTTGGTAGATTTCTTGTAAAAACAGGAAGTTGGGCTGGGACATATCAAAGAGCTTCATCTTTTTAAAAATGGCCAGTATCTTTAAGTTTTCATCCCAGCCTTGCCAAACTATGGTCTATTTACAGCTAGCATTGGTGAATCCGATTACAAGTGGACAATGTTAAATATGGGTTCCAAATTAATGGATCCAAATTATTTTAAGATTGTCCACATTCAGAAATGGTCGAAAAGACATGACCAATCATCATTTGTCTTGTAAAACCTGCTGCAGTTTGAATGCGTTTTTAAAGGACAAGCATATTAAAGGACTGCCGACTCACCTGTCAATCAACTTCTGTACAACATCATCTTGAAAGACAAAGATTGAAAATATATTGAACATTTATGAATTTGGTGGAAGCTTTTATTCAAAGCAACTTAATGCAAAGCAATGCAGATAAAGGTATACGTTTAATCAGTATTTGTGTTCCCTGGGAATCGAACCCACTAGTAGAACTACAGGAACTGCTGGTACTCTAGTATACAGATATTCCATATTAGGATAATCCCTCACTACTCTCCAGCTCAGTTTAAATTATATTAAATGCTTTCATTCAAGTTTACTGCATCTTACAGAGTTGTTTATGTGTGTTTTGGCTCAGGTGAAGAGGGCAGACTGGCATATGAGCAGCTGGACACGGTTCCGAGGGAGATGGTGCGTCTGGGTACTCGTCGCGGTAACGCTGTTACCACTACGTTTTAGAAAACGTAATCCACACAGAAACCTGCTTCTATGTTATTTAACCCGGTATTGGCCTGTGATCCTGCACCCTTCATACAGAACGTTAAATCGCTCGGTTAGAAGAGTGATAAAGGGTTTGGGCTTCTCCTTTCATTTGACCCCTTCCGTCACAGATCTCTGTCTTGTCCTTCGCTGGATATCATTTTATTTGTATTGTTTGTGTTACAGCGATCAAGAAGTATTGTTGCTGATTGAACAATAAGGTGTTTAATACTAGCATTTAGTTATTTGCAGGAGTTATTTGTAAATTTCACTGATAGGGGCATGTAAATAGCAGCTATTTGTGCTGCAAATCTATTTGTAATTTTATTCTGGGATATTTTTGTTTCGTCCACACATGCTGTTCCGGTTCAGGGATTATAAGGGACAGTTGATGCTCCACATAAGAGTTTAATTGCGGTTTTGTCCAGACAGGGTGAGATTTCTGAACCTCATGGAAGGGAAAGATTTTAGGCTCAACTCGGTCACAACTCTCTCTGGCATTTGCTGGTCATATGGACTGTTGAATGACCAATGAGGACAGCGGACCACTGATTTATAGACCACTTGCTTGCCTTTTACAGGTCATGTAGTACCATCATTTAACTGTTGCATATGACAGAGGAGGCTGAGCGGAGGGACAAACATTCAGCGAGTATTGTATCATTTGCATAGACCGTTGTACTAATGCTTATATATGTGGGATTTTACAACAAAGGGCTGTGTCAAGACGATCTGAGATCTTATACAGTATCTGAAAATGCACTTTTTACGCTATATACTGTCAGAGAAAGATGATGCATTACTGTGAATTTTGGTTTGTGCATAAATGAAGATTTGAAATATAGTGCCCTGTGGTCCAACCTGCTTCTGTGCCTATTGTTGCTGTACTACTGAGTCATGTGACTGTAATGAGTTATTTATTTTATTCAATTTTCTTTTTAATTTTAACAGTTATATCAAACAGTTCAGATATTTTCTCTTATTTGCCTGTATAACACTGAGAACAGATTGTATTAAAGGTTAAAAATTAATAATGTTTATAATTTGTTCTTTGTGGATTCGCAATATGATTTGGCAGTGTATCCAGATTTGATATTATTGAGGGGCTATTCTTCATAAAATATTAATTCAGATTTAATTTTTTATGTAATAAAAGATGTTTTATTGATCTTTTAGGTGTATATGCTGAGATTTCTATATGTAAAAGTTATACAGTATTTGTGTTTGAGGAAACCTTACATTCACGTTTTTTATTTCACAGTTTGCTTACAAAATGAGGAAATGCTCTTTGCTTGTCTTGCTCTGACGTTTACACACTCAACAGTGTTTTGAAAGCTCTCAAATGTGAATTTCCATTTGTATGACAGTGATTAAAACAATTTTGTAGATCACCCTGTTTTCACAATAAGCATTTTGACCACATTACAAATAGTACCAAAGCAGGGTTTAAATCCATTCATTAAAAGAGCACATTTACAGTAATGTACAGAGTACATCAGTTACTGTAGATAAATGCCTCAAAAGCACAACTGAAATATTTTGGTAAAATCGTTTCTTAACACGTTATGTGGCATCTACTGCACAATGTCCAAAAGCCATAATAATACAAAGTCAATATATTTAAGGCTGTTTTGTTGTTTCTATTTATCAGAGTTATCTATAGCATGTGTTCAAAATGATAACTGTTTTATTTTGTTTTCTTATTCAGTCACTGCAGTTATCACCCCTAAAAAGGCTGCATTTTCTGTATGTTTGTCTAAATACCAGGTACAGTATTTGGACACAGGACATTGGTGGACCTTTCTTTGTTTGCACAGAGATATCAAATAAAAATATACAGTTCATGTTTTGCCTTCAATTTGCATTAGAAAGCTTAGTAATTTTAAACACATTGTTTTTGTTCTCATAAACCTTGTTTAAGTGTAAATCAATGTCTTGCTTGATAGGAAAGCTGTTGTTACTATGGATTTGTGAATGCGTGTGTGAAAGCAGTGTTGAAGGTTTTTGGCTGCTTGTAGTTGCAATAGCTCAAGTTACTACTGTCTGAATGAATGCAGTCTCAAAATTTCACTTAATGTTATAATGGCTTTGCTAATGTTTCCTCACCATTTCACTGTATTTTTGTTTATTTACTGTATTTCTTTTGTTAAAAGTGGCAATAAAGTTTATTTTTGCATAATTATCAGTTGACATTGCATGTTTGTTTAGTAGTACAAAAATGTTACCAAAATTAAATACAATTTCTTATTCCATGCTTTGGCATCAATACTCATTCTACTCTGAGTACATCAGGCCTTTTTCTTAACTCAGGCAGAAATAGGCCAAAAACAA
>JAZGTK010011229.1:0-15781 GCA_036877625.1 Ambastaia sidthimunki | reverse complement strand
TATTAATATTACCATAAATTAAACAGACCCAACAATATAAAGAATTATTATTGAAATATTAAAAATTAAAAAATACATTTTTTAAATTTAATTTTAAGGTACCTCTTGAATTTAGATGGTTAATGTTTTTATCAGCCAATAATTCACCATTCAAAACATACTGTGCTGAGCACAAATGTTTATTTCTGCTGGAAATGGGATTTGTACATACCCACCAGTTACGAATGATTGATTTAGAAAGTGTATTATAAATGCATCCTTTAGACAGTTTCATTTATTCTGTGCTTCCTGCCTGTCTTGTGGATCAGATCAGTCACATTAAAGACGTGATGAGAGAACGCTTTGTCCGTACTTTCAGCGGGTGGTTGTTTGTAGTGTTGTTTGTAGTCTTTCAGCAGTGGTAGAGAATGGTTCCATTGCAAAGAGGGTCAGATTAGTTCAAAGGCCACTTTGTTCTTATGGAGACATGCACAGAGACACAAAGACAGGCGTTGAGGAGGGAGGGCAGGAAAGGAGCGGAGACGAGTTAAGTGGCACCAGGCTTCACAGCGGATCATGGATCAGGGGTGTGTAATGGATGGGAGGGGTGCCAAGCTGCCCTGGTGGTGCAAAATTCTGGGCTAACTATTTTTCACAAATAATTGGATTCATTCATAGTGGTGATAGACTTGAATTTTCACATATAAATGTATACAGACTGCAGGATCGATCCATGATATGCAGTAAGCAGAAACTTTTAGAAGTACAGAGGTGGCATAAATGTCTTTACTAAGAATCACAGGCATGGAAAACAGTGAAACACTTGCTGAAGTTATGTTCAACTTCATACGTCCACACACCATACAAACAAATTTAGACGGCAAACCATTCCATATAAGTAAGCCTGGTTTCATCAAAGCATGTGTATGACATATTCCATTCGTTGCTTCCATTTCAGTAACTTCCATATTATTGGACAATTTTGCTCTTGCTACATATCAATTTTAGCTGACCGCTAATTCTACAAAGACATCAGTAATCACTTATGAAGGATGCTGGATGTGTTAGTTTAAGGTTGACTACCATATCGTCCATCACAACATTAAAAACTACTTTATTTTCACAGCACCAGCATCTAAGAGCAGCCCCTCACCTCCAGCAGTAAGGAAGATGGGAAATGTAATGCGGAGGGCTAGTCAGGTTCTGAGTGAACGGGGAGAACGTCTGTTGAAGGTTGAGGATAAGACCAGCCACTTATTGCATGGGGCAAAATTTGCAGAAGCTGCTCAGAAGGTGAGCTGAATGGAGGGCCTTTACGTTTTTTTCCCCCTGTGATGTCATGGTGTTTTTCTCCTTAAATTATGTAATCACAGGTGTAAACTGACCAATTGGGTCTAAAATAATTACTGAACCTTTCTTACCAATAACAACTTTATGGGCTTCATAATGATTTATGTTCATGGTTCTAATATTTTAAATCAAGAAGGTGTCCATCACTTTCTTCAATTTCTTTTTTCCCCAGCTGACTCTGAAGCAGATTTAGAGGGGTCCTGAACGGCTTGCCAATTAACATTTTAGAAGCTTTTAATCATCCAGTAGCTGGACATTTTTACATTTAGATTTTAACTGTCTAATTTCCACAGTGAATTTTAAGATGCTGTTTCTGAGTGCAAGCCTTCCTTCAGTCCTTCATCTTCTTTATCTTTTGCTTTTTCCCAGACTTTCCCAAACTGATTTCCTCCTTTAAAACTAAGTGCACAACAGAAATAAGTATTCTAGTGTGGACATTTACAGTAGTTTTGTAGTTGGCTGAGGTAAATTGGTGTTTGTTTTGTGAAAAGTGTACCATCATATTACTTTTATATTATGGACTTATTTTGTGTGGATAATGTTTCTTTCTCACTTTTATTGCGTCTAACCTGTGTGAATCATCTAATCAGTTTTTTCCACATTGAAGAAGGGTGAAATTATGAAGCTGAGAATTTTTATTAGTTTAGTTTAATTCCCACAATCCTTCCCACATAGGGTTTATTGGAAAGGTGCCAGGAAGCAATTTCTTATCAGGAATTTTTGGTCTATACTATTAACATATCTGTGTTTATATATTTTAATTATCTTCTGATTTTATGTCATATTTAACATTTTTGAGAGAACAGGTTATATTATTATTTGAACGTTTAGTAGTCTGTATTATAGAGATTTAACAGGCTCTAATCTTTAAGCTTCCAATCTTAGGCTTCTTAAGAGGTCATGATTTTTTAACATACAGGGTCTTACTATCATTAAAACACCTTTTAAATTTCAGAGCCTAAAACATCCTGCTTATTAACGAAATAAGCATTTATGTAATCGTTCTCCGGAAAAAAGCAAAATGGCTGGACATTGATAGATAGATTCATAAAACATCAGGCAAAAACTTCAGTAAAATAAAGTTAAACATCAGGGAACAGAAAAGTCATGACCCCCCTTAAAAGCTCATAAATAATGGTAACAATTTTGAAAGCTCATTATGAAAACAATGTTTATGTATTTTCATGTGTTTGTAAATCTCTGTGCAAATAACAAATTCTTGTTCTGTCAAAATTGTCTACGTTTTTGTATCTAATTCATTGCAAACCAATATTGTCTTTATAGCAGCCACATAAACCTGTCAAGGGCAAAAGACCAGAGGGTCACATGGGGTCAGATACCATGTTAGTGTTGGCATGTTTAATGTAACTTTTTTGTTATTCTGTTTTCCATTATTTCTGTTGTCTTTATTTATATTTCCTAATGTATTTGTATGTAACCCAAGTCTTTTTGTGTCTGTGCTATTGTCTTGTGGCATTAATAAAAAAAGTTAAATATGTAAATGGAATGCATTTACTGAATACATTCAATGGGATACTCTTTTTTTTGTTGTCTGTTATTGCCTGATAAATGGTCAAAAGTATTAAAAACCCATTTAATATTATCTGTAATATGTAATATCTCCCAAAATATGACATTCTAGAGACTTTTTAAATCAACAGTTTGGACTAAAACTGGCCCTTTATGTTACAAAAATGACAGTTCTCCTGTTAAATAAAAATAGTTTAATAATTCTTGGTGTGGATGAACTTGCCAGGGATTTAAGAGCCAGGCTTTATTCCCAAATGTCTGTGGCCAACCTTACTGAGTTCATGTGTCTTGTTTAACATTAAATTTCAAAAGCAAGTAAAAACTATTAATCCCATTTCTTCTTTAACCGCTTCCTCTTATCTATTGGCCAAGTTTCACAAGTCTTACCTGAAATCACTTCTATATGGACCTTATATGTGTGCAGAGTTATTATAATGATGTATAGAGCAGAACTGCTGCCAAACGGATCACTAAGATTTGGAAATGGCTTAGCACATGTGGTGGTTGTGTACCCTTTATCTCCACTAGAGGACGCTCACACACAAACATTTTAACCTGCCTACCATATTTCAATTCTCATATAGCCATGAATGATTCAGGTGGTAAGTATAATTCAAACAGATGTGATTCAACGTGTATATATAGAAATATACCTCTTTAAGAGGTATATTTCTCTAAGTTTTTACAGCTGTGTACTTACTATTTGTCCATATCATCAGATATTGATTGATAAAAACATTTAGTCTTGTAATTGCAGATGGATCCCAATTGCAGACAGTAGACTTTGAAAAATAAAAAAAGAAAAGAAAAACTAAAGTCCATTAGCTCATACAAGCTGCTGACAAAAGACACATATACTTATCACAATAAATACAACGGTCAATGAATACAGCGGTCAATGAATACAACGGAGAGAGAGACCACAAACCAGCAAAAGACAGCAAACACAGGGATTAATAGAAGATGAACTGAGGAGGGTTATGAGGGAAGACACGTATAATTAACGAAGAGAAAAAAAGGAAGAAAGGGGTGGGGTCAAGACTCATGGTGGGAGAGCACATAACACACAGAATACAAAAAACAATGTGTTTAAAACACACAAGATAAACATTCAGCACAATACACAAGACACAGAGCATGAATATAGATCCTAAAACCAGGCACCGAAACCAAGACTAGAAGTAAAGTATCAACTAATGCAACTAATGCTCAAAATTACAACAACACAGAAAAACAATATCAAACTAGGAGTGGTGGAATCCAGTCCTATGCATGCACACAAAACACCACAACAAGATACAAAAAAAGCACAAGAAACAATCAGGGGCCATGTGCTCACAACCAGCAAGACAAGACCCAGAGCAGGAGTTAAGATCCTGACACCAAGCAACAAACCCCAATAAGAACTGAGAGTCAGGATGTAAACATCATACTCTGACCCAAGGCTGTTACGGTCCTGTCACAAAAGAAATTAAGATGACAAGACCAGGATACAGCCCTCATCCTGCAGAACCTCTTTTAACATTTAACCTGCTAACATGTTAACATAACTACACAGACTAAATTTTACAGTTTCCTTTTTAAGTTAAATGTGCTTATATTTTCAGCGTATAACAATGTGATAACAATGTAAATAGCAATAACAAGCAAATAATAAATAATGCTTAAGGAGCTTGATACCAACTCCCACTCATCAGTACACAGCAAAGAACTCCCAAAGGACTTTTAAGCTGCACTGACTGGAACCGCTCAGGGATAAGGACCCCCACATCTACACTGGCCTTGGGGTCCATTACATCATTCCGAGACAGATATGGAGCCATTCTGTCATGCTAAGAACAATCCACCCCTGGACGAAACAGACTGTCCCCCTGGTCCCGTGTCAGAGCCTGGTTAGCACTACCTGCCCATCTTGGTGGCTAGTCAGGATGATTCATCTCAGCTATGCAAGCGATTTATTTAACTAGACACCTTCCCAAGTATAGGGGCATCCTGTATACCTCAGTTTAAGGCAAGGATGGTACTGTTCTTTGGGCAGTTTTGGATCTGCAAGCCCTGAACAAATCCTTTTACATGATGTCTTTCAGGATGCTAAAGTGTCACTCATGCCACAACAACTGAACTGATCGCTCTGGCCGAGGTGCTTCTTCGACGACTCACAACAACTGAATGAGTTTTGAACGCCATCTCCCTTTTATACCGATGTATAAGGTGGAGATTGGCATGCAAATTCCACTCGCCAATATTCTATGATAGCTTCTCAAGGGTGAACCCTTGTTTCATATCAACAACACATCATCTTGTTCCCTCTATCAGGGAGCAGAAGTTACAGTCATAACAAAACATTATTTTGTAAAGAATATTTTTATTTTTTTATTAACTAACTGAAGTGAATGCCAGATTTGTCTTTATTTAATAAATATTGGCACAACGTAGTTTAGTACTTTAAACTTTTTATTAGTAATTAAACTTAAATTAGTAATTAAACTTTTTTATTTGAACTTTTGCTTGTCACAGTCATGGCTTTTCATTCCTGACTGATTCAGTGCAGATTCACTGCACTGATATGCATGATAGGTTAGCTGAGGTAGTGTGAGGCAGTGTGCATGCTGTGAACTGCAGGGTTGATGCAAAGCACTGCTGGATCAGCATCTACTGTGTGCAGCTTCCTGCAGGATTATTTGACTGTACTATGACCAAATGAAGGTCAAGGCTCCTCACCTGACTCCAGTATTAATGACTTTACAGAATTGTGCATGACACAGCATGGATTAATTCTGTATAGTTCACAATATGAAGTGCCATAGATTATACCATAATCTGCCCCTCAGAAACGCATTATGGTGACAAATCAATATAATTTAGCATTTTTAAGGTGTTTTATTAATGTAATATTGACCTGGGAGATGTATTTTTGCAAGCTTGAGGTGCAGGTCGTGACTTTTTGACGATGAGACAGCAATTAGCGAACATCAATCATGTATTGACTTACCCAGAATCTTCCCCCTTGAGTTTTAAAGTCAGGACTAAAGCATTATATGATCACTGAATGACCTTTAAAGTGTTTTGAATGATCATTGACCTTTATAAACCTTGAAAAGGTGTGGAGCATTGAGTAATTGTGTACAGCAGAGAGCTAAATTTATGAGCTTCTTAAATCAATGCTCACTAATTAACCCTAATTGGTCTCGTGACCTGAAGAGGTTTAGAGACGAATTAGGAATTTGAATCCAAATCTGGGACTAAAATAAAGAAATTAAGTAACAGGGATGAACCTAATAAATAAATGAATAAATAACAGACTAAAAGGATTTTAATTTGACTACGGAAAAAAGTTGTCAATAAATTAATTAATGTGCCTACTGTCTTCTCAGACTCAACACAAGTATTTAAACATTATAGATAGATAAATTGACACTATATCCTTAATTCCACCTCCTCATGAAAATAATTTTGCTGGTGAAAATGAAGACCTAGAAAAAGCGATTAGTGGATAGAGAGATTGTACCGATTATACACACACATTTTTACCCAGAGTTCTCTGTGTTTTGACAAACGCTGTGTTGGGGGATAATAAAATCCAATTTGTTTTTTGAACAGGAGAACAGAACAGCAGGAGAGAGAGATATTGAGAGCAATGTAAGCCAGATGTTGTTTTAATGTTAGAATTGGGACAGGAAAGTGCTTGTTTGCTTGTTTGTTTGTTTGTTTTCTATCTTTGTGTGTCAGATACTCATCAGGGCATGACAACCAGACAATGATTCCCAACCCAGTGATTCCCAAGGGGATGTCTGTACTGCTTAACTCCTGCTGTACTGTTTACTGCGGTTGAGTCAAACGCTTATGCATCTTAATTTTATTTAGGTTTTAATCTTATTTGTACCTATATGATTTTATTATTGGTAGGTTCTACAGTTAATGCAATGTAATATACTGTAGATGTGTATTGTGCATATTCTGCTTTGATTTGACAACTGTGTATTAATGGCTATGCCTCACTATTAGAATCTGTAATTTACCATTATAATAAAATGCAATATTTTATTATTACTAGTTACATACTATTAAAGGGATATTTGTTTAAACTCTATATACATGATTTAGAGTGCAAGCCGTAATTAACCGATGAAGCCAATAAATTAATTAAATAGGCCATTAGACATTGGCTAATTAAATCATGTTAAATGATGTAGCTATGCTCTTAAAACAGGCAAGTGTATTAGATGCTCTGGGGCAAAACGTGATTTAGTTAACTTAAAAGTGCAAGCAGAGTGAGAGATTATGCAATAAAAATGATTTGGGGTGGAGACACATGTAAGGTCACAGTCTGGTGCATTTTTTAGGACAGTTCAGGTTATGCATGTTATACATATACGCATATATCAGTTCATTTTTTACAGGCTTTTTGCCAGTCACAGCAGGGCCATATGGTTCCCTCCACCTTCATGGCCAGCCAAATCTCTAGTAACCTTCTGAATTCAAGTACTGCCAACTTCTTGTCCCCTAAAAGATTTCTGTCTGGGTTACCTGTGTCTCGTACCTGTCACTACCACTCTGTCTTTGAACCAATGAATGCCCAGGTGGAGTCCTGGACCCTTTAGCGTTTCTGTTTATCTTTACTCCCTCTACCTCATGTCAGTCACATCAAAAACATTTTTTGTAAATGCTTGTGACACAGCCTCTGTACCTCATAGATACTTATAGCTGAATGTGACAAAGTTGATTTTTTTTCAGAAGTCAAATATGCTTTACACATCTTTAAATGACAACAAATTCTTTAATCCTAAGCAATTTACATTTGATTATATCAGTAAATATGTTAATTGAGAATTTGTGACCTTACTAGATGAACTACAACTAGCTCTACAAGATGAACTACAACTAGCTCTACTAGGTAAACTACAACAGCAAAAACAGTCTGACATCTCTGTGAGCATGACAAAAGTCAGACTGCATCATTAAGGTGCATCTTATAAGTGTTACTGAATGAAGGGTCCTTGAGGGAGATGTGGACCCCAATCACAGATTGGAGCATGTGTACAGTGAATTATTTTCTGTTGCTATGGGTGATTAATTGCTTATGTTCTGTTTCTATGTGATTACTGCAGTTCAACATCCTAAACACCTCAGAAAATGTCTATTTTCTATTGCTATTGTCTATCACAAGTCAGACATTATATATGGTGTGTATATACAATATAACTGTCAAATAATTATACAATATATATAATTATATTATATAAATTTTTATTGTGTTTTGATTATATATTTACAGACAGGCATTGCAATGAGAGAGTAGCCTTTTAGACCCAAGCCATATCTGGGGATTAGAATAATTTTAGCATCACCAAACCACCTGCCAATGCTTTAGTAATCACATACAGTACCCTAAGCAACATTTGCAAGGACAAGCATGACTCACAATTTCTTTAGTATATGTAAAAATCTAGTTTGCTTATTAAACTCATACTGAGCAGATTGTGGCTACAGTATAAAAATGGATAGACACAAACTCTTGAAGCTCTGCTATCATTTTAAAACAAGCATTGTTTCAAAGAGTGCATTGTAGGTCAATGCAGCACAAAGCTTTTGTCAGTCATTAATCATGAGAGTCTAGTTGTCATGATTGCTCAGACATCAAGATACGATCTGAAGTAAATTCAGCATTAAGTGCTGGAGGCACCACAGACACTGTGGTGTCCTGTGTTTGTCTGGCATAAATCCATAGATGGAGCAGTTGGAGCTCTGGGCAGATGGTTTGGCATCAACACAGATCCACTGTTTCCGCATAACTTTCCCAATAACCCTTACATCTCATCATCAGCACTGCTTCATAATGCTCTCAGAAAAAATAGAGAAACAAAAAGAGTAACAAAAAAATGGAAAATGCAAATACCTATCATTTACTGGTATATGGTTGGTGTTGATCTTTTCTAAGATACAGACCAAATGACAAGCTAAACTTACAAATTTTAGTTTTTTTGACAGTGTACTTAGGGAATTTTAGAACAGATTTTCTTTTGCACTGTTCCACATACTGTATATGGTATATGGTCATTCCATATACCCCTAAAGTTTCATTAAATAAACATGCAACAGCAAACATGTAACTATATTACACCATCAGTGTGGTTCTTTAGTTACAGCAAGTAACAGCAGTGGCACAGTAATACTGATGTAATGATGTCACAGTATGACATCATTACATCATTCAAATGTGGCTCACCCAATCATGACTTTTATAACAAAGCTGTGATCAATGACATTGTCAACTGTTCAAATATTTAAACAAAAATTAGAAGCATGTTAATACACACATATGTTGCAACAAATTATTATATTTTAAAGCCTTTATTTAAGTTATCTTTAAAATTAACAATGTATGTTATTCTTTATTATCCAAATCATGTACTGAGGGTGTCCGCCAAACCAGGACCACAGATAGTTTATGAAGACTGCCTGTGCCCAGCACAGCAGTGTCATGTGCAATAACGGACCTCAGGTACATTAACATCAGTGCCCATCCCCACTGACCTCAGAACAGTGCGACCAGCTCACAGTGTGACTTGCACAAGGTCGACATTAAAGTCAAATCAATTACACGCCGCTGCTTGACCTTATCATTGTGACTTTTATCTGAGGTCAAAAGGATGGTGTGTTGTGTTCATTCAAACAGTCAGTTGAGGTTTTTAGGATTCAGTAAAGTTTGTCACACAGGTACCTTAAATAAGATAGATGTATATAATGATGGATTGTACCATTGTGGTTAAGCAGTGAGTTGTATGGGAAATGCACCTCTGGTTGTTTGTAAGATTAGTCAAATCCACCTTCCATGACAGATATTTAGTTTAATGTTAGTAAAAGCTGCAGTGTCTGTGGCAAGGTTTACAATATTACAATATTTTGAACAAAGTTCATACACAAGCATACACAGAATAGCTCCACCCACAGAGTATGTTTCCTATTCCTGGATATGCTCAGTTGTATATTTAACCAGTGTGTATTTATTAATGGAAAGGACAGGGTGATACTTGGATTTTATCATGTGATTGAATGTAATGGCTCTGTAATAAAGGGGGTTATGAGTCTTGCTGTTTAAGCTTGTTGTGAAAGACACTGGATATTGGTCTTGTTTAAAAGTGAACATCTGGGTAACCAAGGGTCTGCCCAGTGCACACACACTGTGTAAAAACACACACACACTGAACTCCATCATATGTCAGAGTGTATTGTACTTCCTCTCAGGCTATTTTTAGAACCCAGTAATCCAGTACACATTAGTCTAAATCTCATGTCATGCTCGGTGCTGCACAAGGAGTGTCTACAGTCTGATTTAATGCATTAAAACTGTGGGTTGTATTGCACTTCTGTTCAATCCAGTAAAAGTCCAGTAATGCCCGCAGATATACAGTACAGATATTTTTATCTATATGAATGCAAGTCTAATCTCTGTAAAACTGGCCTAAATAAAATGGTTTGCATCTATGGCTGTTTCTACAATCACACAATGGGCTCCATGTATAACAATGAATATATGTGAGTCACAGGGAAATTCGTGAAAATACAATGATAAATCCAAAAGTACAATTCCAGCGCAACAGTTTAACTAAACACACATGGGCTAGATTAAAACAACGACTGACAAAGACAAAGAGAACCTATTTATGCAATAGATAATGGGAACAGAACAAGAAATGAGTCAGGGAAAACTCAGTAACTATGAAGACAAATAATAAAGAGGAAATAATACAGGAAGTAACATGTCATTGATAAGTATCAAAAGTGTTCTAGAGAAAAAAACAGATCAAAAACAATAATAATCAATTATGTGTTTTAAACTCACTATTGGACTTGTTAAGATTATTATTATTATTAGTGGTGCTTGTGAAGCAAAGCATCACAATTATTCATCTTTTTCTGAACTAAACATTGGTACTAACTTGTCCTGCAGTTAAATATCTTTATTAAATTATCTTTATTTGTACATTTACTGAAAGGTGTACCATTCTTAATCTTTCCTTTGCTTTATAATAATCCATGAAAATTTTCCATTGCTTTCTGGTCTCTTCTCAACAGCTGGTGCTTTAGACAGACGTACGTGAAAATACTTTTTTTGTTTAATTTCCTCATTGTGATTTACTTTGCCAGCATGTATAAAATAATTTGTTTATAATGACAGTACATTTCTTGTAACTTCACACAAGCTCAATAGAAGCAGTCATTTGGTTTATTATCTGCATTGACCTCTGATAAACAAGGAAACACTAAATTACTGTACTCTTCCAAACATGTCTGCGATATGTTTCTTTTTTGTGTAGTATTATTGTGCTAGGCATTTAAACTAACTGGAATGGCCAAACACAATTTCAAAGTAAAGGCAACGAAATTATTTGAAATTATAATTTTTATTTTATATCAGGTTCACCAGTGTCACACACATCTGTATAGGTGTTTATTGTGAACTTTTATTTAATTAAACTCACCATATTGGCATACACTTGCAGGGCAGTTGTGAGTTGTGGTTAGTGAGTCGGGCTTGTAATCACTAGGTTGCTGGTTTGATTCCAGTGCCGGCAGGTAGCAACTGAAGTGCCCTTGAGCAAGGCACCTCACCCCTGATTGCTCCCCGGGTGCTGCAGTGAGAGCTGCCCACTTCTCTGGGTGTGTGTGTGTGTTTATGACTTGCAGTGTGTGTTCACTCCTCACCAATGATGGATTAAATGCAGGTCACATTTCAGGTATGGGTTACCATATCTGACAAAAACATGTCACTTTCACTTTCATACAGCTGTGAAGTTATTGTGGGAATGGTTTTAAACGTGTCTATTATACTTTAGATGACATTGCTATACTGCTTCTATACATCACTGCTACATACATAATACATCTTTGCACCTGCAGTTAAAAGGTCTTAAAGGTCTTGAACCCTGATAATTGCCCAGATAATCTATATTTATTTTTATTATTAATGTTGTTGTTGTTGTTGTTAATCAAATTATTTAATGTATTAATGAATATAGCACTTTTTAAAAATTTGCATTGTTGCAAAGCAGCTTCACAGAGACAAGTTTTGGAAAAACTATTTGAAAAATTAAAAAGGAATAGAAAGAAGAAAAACAGAAAAGATATAAAACACAGTACAATTTAGCAAAAATACAGTAAAATGTAAAATAGCATTAATATGATCAATAAATTAAAATGAATCAATAAATAACTTAATAAATTATAAATATGTCAGCAGTGTCCAGGTGAACAAGCCAAATGTGACAGTGGCAAAACTGAAACAAAAAGCCAAATATGTTAGCTGAAGGCTACTTTAATTATACTTTTCATATTCATTAACATTTATACAATTACAACTTACACTTTAGTACAGTACAGTAAAGTACAGTCGTTAACTCTCACACATACTAAAATGATGTTTATTTTACTACTATTTTATGAAGGATTTTGGCTATTTTAAAAGTAAAGGTCTGGGTTTGGGACACAAGTAAAACATTTAAAACAATCTACACAAAACAGACATTTAAAAAATTAACAAAAGTTTCCAAGATACCTTCCAAGTGACCTTTATATATAACAAACTACACTTTTATTTTATTTTTAATTTTAATAAAAATCAGTTCCTGAGTCACAAAATACGTCTGTCAATGGAGAAACACACATATGAAGTATGTGCATGTATGCATCACAGATCACAAACTATCAGTGATAAACAGTGTTAAACAGTAAAATACAGTCCAGGCATCATTCATTGTGTGACCGGAGGTATCAGCTAGCAGCATGTCAGCATGGTGGAGCTCTTTGTGTTTGTGGGTGTATGTTTAGACCAGCAGTAAGAGAGGAGACTGTATTTTGTGTACCGGATGCTCCTGTAATCCTGCCTGTGTGCCTTTCATTTCACATTCAAAATTGCTCTTATTCTTTTCCCTTTGTCCTATTTCATTACAAATTTGTTATACTTTTTTAAAACTGTAACCCTCTACCTTAGTAGACTGTTTTACATTTAAATGCTCTCTTTTGTAAGGACCTTGGGATAAAAGGGTCTGCTAAATGAATGATGATAAATATGGGCTGTGTGCTTGGTTCATCAGTTCCTGTGTTCCCTGGGATCGAACCTACAACCTTTGTGCTGCTAACACAATGCTCTACCAATTGAGCTAGAGGAACGGATCTCCCAGTACAGATCTCCCGGTATGTGTCAACTGGTGTTGTCGAGCAGAAGATTTCAGTTCCTTCCTACAGGAGTCAAGCTACACAGTTAAACACAGTTACATTGTGAACAATGGTGAAAGAGAGTGTCAAAAAAGATGCTCAACTTTACATAAATGAGGTGTAAAAAATGCTGGGTGGCATTGAGTTGTGAGATGCAGGCAGGCCAAGATTGTGAGGTCGGTTTTTGGCAGTACAGTTCCACCTTTAGTGTACTCACACACCCAAAGTTCAGATTGTTGTGAGTTGCATTTTGTCCTCTGCACTGGATAAGTACAGTAAGGGCACACACACACAAAATCTAGCTACAGTTTCACTGTTTTTCTGGCAGAGCATTCTGGATAGCTGAGTTCGTATGAGGCTGCACAGCATTTGTAAGCACTGGCCTACTTCATTTGAAAACAATAGAGAGAGAGGAGATGACAAATCTCATAATCCACTCTGACTCTGAACCTGAGATGATTAAAAAACCAAGCCTGAATAATGCACTCCGCTTTAAATATACCAGCACAGCCCAAATTTCCCTAATGGGCTCACCAGTGAGGGAAAAAACAGAGATGCAATGAAATCGGAGCAAACATTTTGTCAGAAATAAACCTGCTTAAGGTAGATATAAAGAACAGATCTGGGCAGCTGTAACATATGAGAAAGATTTATACATGCAACATTTGCAAGTTTTATAAACATAAACGCAATATTAATAAAATATTAAAGTAATAACTTTTTTACAAGTAGTGTTTTTAGCAAAGCAGAAGTGAAGTTTCACTTTTGAGCAACACTGTTGATAATTTTACTTTATCAACTTCAGAATTTTATCAAACCAATGGATTATAGTTGTCATGTTCATGAAGGTCATTTAGCATATACTGTTATATAAACTCAAAACCATATAGGTATTATGTGTTAGTGTTTCTGCAACCCTGTTTTTTCACACTTCTTACAAACATATTGGTGGTAGGCCTGATTGCCTTTGAGGTATATGCAATGTCTGACAAGCTACTGTGTGGAAGAGAAATCAGCTTAGCACTGAATCACTACAGATCTTTAAATTAATAAGCGCTGCTTTGATCCCAAAGGGGGAAGAGAGTGTGAGAGAGTAAGAGAGCACTTGGGGGGATTTACACCTCCAAGCCTATTTTATGATCATCAAATAAGCAAATTTGTCATATTGACCTCCTTTGTATGGTCAGGTTTCTTTGCTACTACAGAAGACCTACAGAAAATGCTCTTTGAAATATTCTCAGATAATGATGGAATAACGTGGATCGACATGTTTGCAAAAATTTGTGGTCCATGTTGGCTCAAGTGTCTGCTGCCACTTAACCCACATAACACACTGTTCTAAAATTCCCCTTACAATTTTTACTTTTGTTACAATTTTGTCAGAAATTGATAAGCTGACAACATAATTTGTATTCAAAATATAAGCAAATTTACAAGTTGTCTCAGACTTTTTGGACCCTATAAAATTACTTGCATTGGCCTTTTATTCAGGACCAGAAATCTGAAAAAATTGCAGTTTACAACAAACTTACAGCAGAATAAAACATCCATGTCTCTGAGCAAACAAGTGAGGGATTGAAAGATACACCCTCCAGCAAACAGTGACAGGCTTATTTTCCTCCTGGTGCATGCTGGGTAACAGTTTTGGGGACATTCAGGTGTCAGCAGATCTCTGTTGTTGGACGTCAGAGCCGATATTTCATGCCATGACAGCATATCCCTTCACACAGCAACCTCCAAAGGCCAACGTCAGCTGTACATGACAAGATGTGTCACACTGCATGACCAGAGCATTTTGAAGATGAGGACAAAGCCTGCATCATAATATTTTGGGGCACAGAGATTATAAACCCTGCAGTCAGACTAGAAGTCTACAGTGTTATCATTTGGTTGATGTGTCATTCAAAACTAATGTTGACAAGAGAAAGCATTTTAGCTCAGATAGTTTGCTGTCTGTGGTAAATTTGGGTGGCATTGGGTTATTTGATGGTTGTGTCCTAGTTGTTAAGGCTTTAGGCTGGTGTACCTTACACTCCAATAGTTATATGACCAGTTATAATTTGTGTACACTGGCCTGGTGCTGCGGTCCTGGAACTGCTGAGATGGACTGCACTGTGTTATTACACTGTAGACTTTTACCAGCATAATAATTCATAAATCGTGTACCTTGATTGCCTTGATATTTGTGTTTACATGGCAACGGAGGAGGATAGCGGCAGGTTCTTGTGACCCTCTACTGTATATCAGTCATACATGTGAGGGGTCTGACGTGGTCCTTTAATCTAGATTTAAGCTGACAGAGGGTTCAGATTGACTGCTTCCTGGACAACAAGGGAAGACGATTCCTGAGTTTGCGCACATATGAAAAGGATCTTCCACCCGCACTTTATTTTGAAATTCTGGGTATTATCAACTGGTGAACATGAAAGACTGTAATGAGAAAGAATGGGGACAATGAGAAAGAAGCTCGCTCAAGTACTGAGAAGCAAAACCTTTTAGGGCCTTATAGGTAATCAGTAGAAATTTTGAAGTTTATACAATTCTCAATAGGCAGCCAGTGCAGTGTTGACAGAACAAGACGTATATGGTCATACTTTTTTGAACTTGTAAGAATTTTATATATATAAAATTGAATTTAATTATTTAAGATCTGTTTTATAATGAATACCTATCAAAGACAGAAAGAAAATAATCTGCAAACATAATG
>JAZGTK010011228.1:0-11009 GCA_036877625.1 Ambastaia sidthimunki | reverse complement strand
TTTTTTGGGTCAAAAAAAGAGATTCTTGCTAATGGATTATAATGGGTGACTGTTGAAATGGTTAAAAAGACTTTGTCATGACACTATACAGAACTTTTGTTATGAAACATAGTGAGCTTCAGTGCTGTCTACTGTATACATGCATACCTATCTTCGAAAAGTAAGAAAAGTAATCTAACTTATAAAGGATTTCAGCTTTTAACACTTTACGTAGAATTTACATGTGCTTTTTATGTGACTTCTACTTGAAACTCGAATCACATTTTATTTCGGTTACAAAAAAAACAGTTCAATTGTTCATGTTGCTATGCAGTATTCTTAATGGAGAAAAAAAACAACAAAAATACAGAAATTGAGTAAAATAATCCTATATGTATACTTTTCTATTGATACCTTTTAGTATTGAGTTACAAAAGTTTGCTGTCACCGTTTTTATTATTGTAGGTGGATTTTTCTAATGAGATTAAAATGCATTCTGGGGTTGTTTAATCCATAAGGGATACATACATACATGCATGCTGCCATAGATTTAACAGATTATTTTAATTATCCTGTCTACCTTTTAGAAACAACCTTCAAAACAGAAGATTGCCTGTGTTATCTTTAATTACTGTCTATTTGTCTGCTGTCAAGGGTTTGGAGTTTAGGTATGAGGGTTCATAGAGAAAACAAGTAACCCAGCAACTCCATGTACTACAGCCCTAATTGCCTCATATTGAGTGCAGCTGCATTTTGTTTGTTGACCTGAGCTACTATAGTTACATAGATCTTTCACTGAATCTGTTTCTGGCCTCTCTTTATTTCCTTCTCCCCTTTATCTGGGAGTCCAGATACTAACACTGAACTTTGCTATGTGCAGTATGGCTGGCAGCTCTAGAAACTAAGTAATAAAGGTTGGCAGAGTCTGACTGATGTGTTCATAACTGCAGCAGTGAAGTGCGGCTCAACTCACAGACTGAAACAAATTCAAACACACAGTACCTCTGCTTCTGTACACTTTCTTCTTTTCACTAACAAATTGTACAATGGAAATACAGCTTTTATTTGGACATAGTACCATAATATACCATGATTTATACAATGTGTTAGGCCCATAACCCAAACCCTAAGCATAACTGACCACTAAAAACAATGGAAAAAACAGGTTGATAATATACAATTGTACAATCTTCCCTGAGAGTTTAAACACTCCCTTTACATTGCTAGTGCAATGCTCTGCCAATTGAGCTACAGGAACAGATATTTCATGACGTTGTTTTGTTGTTTCAATGTTGTTTTTCATCTGCTTGGTCAGAGGGAAGGGATTGGGTGTATAGTGCTGTAATTTAAAATTGTTTCTTACTCTTACAGGCTATAACAGAAAGGTGGAAAGCTGGGTGAAAGTAACAGCACTATTTATTTTCACCGTTTGGATTTAGACAAACATGGTCAAGCCTCAGCAGTCTCAATCTCTGCCTTTCATTCAGATGGGCTTCCATCAGCGCCGACACACACACAAACCTGTTAGCATTTGTGGTTTACGAGGACTCTCCATAGCCATAATGGTTGTTATACTGTAGAAGCTGTATATTCTATTCCTACACCTAACCCCCTGGCTTTTTTTTTTTTAAACAACTTTAAATAATTTTATACTTTAAATAATTAAATAATTTTTAAGCAATTTGGTTTATGTGGACTCAGGAATTGCTCTCATAAATCATGTTTGCATTGTTATACACATCATTTTACACATTTGTGTCCTCGTAAACCACATATTCAAACCCACACACACACACACTAGCTGGGCATTATAAACGTATGTAACGTGTGAGGGTAGAATTTGTTAACCCATAGGGATTATGCTTTGTTTATTATACTCCAGTAGATATATTTGTGCTGTCATTAGAAAGCAGGATTGCAGTTACATGAACCATAGTAATGATGTAAATATCCTTTGCAAAAAAGTTCCTAAATAAGTCAGAACTTAAGTAAATAAGAAGAACTTGAAGAGATTTGTAGTCCTTTATACAGTTCTTTATACGTGCTTTTGTATAGTTTTCTCATTCAAACCAGAGAAATCACATTTATATAAAAAAGGCAGATTTAGAGTTGGGTCTTTGCTACATGTGCATACAAGAGCTAACAGCTAGGGCAGGTCACTGCCAGACCAGAGCAATAATATCAACATTCCATTTTGATAATGTGACTGATGTGTAATGTGTAGTCTATCAAAAATACTTTAATAAACCAAAAATATATATTTAACTTTATAATAGCACAGGAATCAGAAAAAAAAATAGTTTCACAGACTCTGGGTTAAAGAAACCAAATTGGCTGTGGTTCGTGTTGTGCCAGATGTCACAATTTTCCTACAAAGTGTTCTTTGGGCTAGAAAAATAATTAAAACAAAATTGATGAAAAACAGTAGTTATACACACGTTTAGAGCTCGACCGTAGCCATAATATATAATTATTATAATATATAATTATTCCTGCCCTCAAATAAAGATGGTGGTCATACCGCCCACAGTCTTAACAGTTCAGACTTGAGTCTGAGTTCAGTCTTGAGTTTGCTTGTCCAGCCTGTCCAGCACCCTTATCTTTTTCACCTCTGGAGTCTTCTGAGGTGGCATCTGGGTTACTGAAATGATTGTCAGGCCTAATTTAGTTTATCCTTGTGTTGTGAAGTACAGAAATGTGAAATATCCAGGTAATGGCCATATTGATCTTGGAGATATGAAGTCTATGGTACATCAAAGCATTCTGGGTGAAAAATGTCACAGGGAGAATTTATGCACTTTCATTCACTCAAATCTGTTCAGTCTCTCTCTGCTGGAGTACAGCAACTCTGCCTTTTTCTGTTGCACTTCTCCATGTTGTACATCAGTGACTACATTACTGTCCTCAGCTAGGCTCTGTGCTGATCTGCTACTGGACTTTACTTTATTAATGATGTTTATTGAGGCTTAGTACATCCAAAAATCAGCATTCATTTTTCTAAACACTTTTTCTAAAGTGTTATTACCAAATATCTAACAATCCTGTAAACAAAATAAATTTAATAAGGAAAAATGATAAAAGATTTTCAGAGATATCTAACAGACTTTGCCAATGGGATAAGATAAACTTAATTCAAAAGAAAACAAGTTTACTTTTGAGTGCTGTAATGAGGGGGAGAGTAAATAAGTCAAATTATAATGTGTTTCTCACAGAACTTATAACACACATTTTTTTCACTTTTTTAGTGATTCTGTTTTTTTTTTTAGTGATTCTGTATTCTGATTCTGTGCTTTTTAGGAGCTAAATGGCCACAGTCTCAAGCCTCTTTTATTGTATAAGAAAGAGCCTTTTTTTACTTTTGTGTTGCATAGAGAAGGTAAGTCATAGAAGGCTGGGGCAACATTATTGAAAATTAGTTTTCGTGTACTGTCTTTTTAAATTTTTCTGTTGAATAGAACATTCAGGCTTCAAGTCAAAAACGTTCTTATAAACAGTTTTAGACATTCATAAAACAGGGTTGTATATTACCCACAGTCATTCTCACCATACATTTCTGATAGTGGGTAAATCAGTTCATAAGGCTATATATTAATAGTTCATGTGTTTGTGATGTGTGATAGGCAGATATGCACGTCACAAATAATTTAACTGTATAGTTACTGCACTTGGTTCGTACTCTTCATATTATTTATTGCTGTTCATCAAGTCTGGTGAACAAGTCAATGGTAGAAGAATTAAATAAAGTATGTGTTACACATAAATAGTAAGCCTTTTTGCAAAAAGTGTATGTTAAAATGTACTTTTAGTACGCTTGTTTTGATCACTGCACAGCATTAACTTACCAATTAATTTGACATATAAAGTCACATTCAATTACAATAACATAAAATAATGTGATCAAACGTAGAGATAAATATTAAATTTTTTTAATTAAGGCATATATTTTATATTGAAAATAGTTATTCTTATATCAGTAAATTTTTATTAGAAGATTGTAAGGATATAAATTAAAGTATTTATTGGCAATCTAAGGGGACAGTGTTGATTCATTATTTTAGAAGCCATCCATTTTTGACCCCCAAAAGTTTGTTTTGGACGCTTTATTTGGACACTTGATTCATGCTTAAAATGTCTGAATTTTACTTTATTGTGATTAATAAAGAAATATCAAAGTAAGTATCATCTGCAAACAAATAATGCTTGAGTTTTTCTCAGAGCAAACTTCCTTAGCTAATAGCCGAGCTGTTTCCTACCCCTTCACACAAGTTCATGTGTCTTAGCAAAGGAAACCCAGGTGTAGTTTAGCACACTAACCATGAAAATGTCTGACTTTCGTTTAAACCAGTAAGTATAACAATACCTTTTGTCTTCCTTTTGAAAAGTATATCTATTGTTTTAAACCTGATAACTATGTCAATGTTGCAAATGTGATCTACATGCACACTAGTATAGTTTAAAATGAATATAAAGTATCAGATTATGGTTCTGCCATGAGTAAGTAACTCTCTGTAGTCTAAATCCATTATATGCACATATATAATCACATTAAAGAGGTTTTGCCTTGTAGAGCTTTTCAGTTTGTAATTTTTAAAGCATGACTTCCCTTGGGAAAGTCAAATGGATTTTTGATTAATGAGGTTTTAAGTGAAAATAAGGTCTTAAGTGATTATTACTTTAATAGGTCTATAGCATAAATTACACACACTGATACCTACAGAATTTAAAAGCCTGTGCTTTATAAACAAGTTGCGAAGAAGTTGCTACATGAATACTACAGCTGCCACAAAGATGTGAGTTTATGTGCTTGACAAACTGGACAATCATCATAGTCTTTATATAGCAACCGACTGGCAACATTTTCAAAGCACACGTTGGTGTCATTTATTTCTTAGAACAAAACAAATAATTCTCTTCATGACTCAAATCAAAATGCTAGTTATGGTATTCTAAGCTCACTATCCCACCGCACACACTGAATGTGTGTTCACATCATATATTATTTTGGTGGTAGCAAACATCAGTACTAATGATGAAAGTGATGTTAAATAGTTACATTTAGTTGTACAGGTGTGTTGTTATTCAGGTAGGTAGATAAACCTGTCAACATGTTAACTGAGCAAGATTCTGGCCAGAGTTTTGCTGTATTATAATAAAAAAAAAGACCTGACCTGACCCTGTTGAAGACAGTTTAAGCTAAAGCCTGCTGTTGCGCATCCTGAGGCAGTGCTGAGAATGACACACTTGCGTTGAGTTATGAATTGTGGCGTGCTACATTTCAAAATGCATCCATGTGTGAAATCGAGCTTGTATAGCTAGAAGTGTTTGTGTCCACAGACTTGCGTGTTTCGGCCCTGTTGTTTCCGTTTCATTTTGAATGTCTGGCTGGCATGCTGCTGTTTCTTTAATAACCTGTTTCCATTTTGGGGCAGTTGAAGGTTTTTAACACACTCGTAAATACACCCCTGGAGGTGTTCTGACAGATGCATCATTTAAGAAGCTCTTGCATATGCAAATCTCTCAGTGGCTGATTACGTGTAATGGGGCAGATGTCCTCACTCCTTCTACAGGCTGCCAGGGGGTTGTGTGTATGGGGGGGTGGTCTGGCTGTATTTCCTCTTAGGTAAACTCTCAGCCCTGAACACTATAGATTGCTACATTATGTTGTATAGAAAGGGGCAATTCGTCAGTTTTTAATTGTATCTCAGAACAAAAAGAAAGCAAAACCTTTTGGAGATACTCAGCTCCTTTCTGTCTAAACTCAACAGATTTAATATTGCGCCTAGACTTGTGTTTAAGCTTGTATAAGAAAAAAACTATTATTTATTATGTTTGATTCACTAACAAGTTAAGACATTATAACTGTAGAACAACTCAAAAATTTGGACAAACTGACTCATTCTTTACCATTTTCTTTCATTTAATTTTCACAGGTACATTTCATGTTAGGCAAGGTATGTGCGCAACGTATGCGCTGTTCAAAAACTCCTAGTGCAAAAGCACCAGTACAAACTGATTATAAAGCTAAAACCTGGTTTCCTCTCTGACAAAATGTTCTTGCACTTGTTCTGATTTCATACTGCAGTTGACCTTTTCAAATTGGGGTAAGATACAGTAATTTGACATTTGCTGCAGAATCCTGTTTATCACATGGCAGTTGATTTATTACAACAATTCACTTCTCTTGCCTCTTACTCTGATGCCTAAAATCATAAATCATAAATCAAATGAAGAATCATGATTGTCATGAATAAAGAATCAAAATTATGAAATTACAAAAACTGGGAATTGTGAAGTTTAAAAAAAGAAAGTGAAACAAAACTATCACACATTAAAATCTATATGTCCTATTCTACTCTGCATTAGCTTAGATTACTAAATTATTCTCTCAACCAACTTCATGAGTTCAAAGTGAGTTCATAAATGAGCACAAACTGTAAGGGTTTTAGTTTCTCTATGCTGAGGTCTTTCTGACCACATGGAGGTGCTCTAGTATTTGCCGAATGTAAAGAAAGACATCTTTGATGCCGATACACACAACAGTACAGTAAAATGACTTTAAAACTTAACTTCCAAAGTGATTCTCATGATCACTTTGATCATTCTCATTTTCTGGGCCCGTAGGAAACCAATTATTCAGATTATTCAGATTCAATGACTCAAGCCTTGTTCTCAGCTCAGAGACATTTGCGTTTATCTCAAGTTTCTCACACTGAAATAACCTCAGCACATGGAGGCATGTGAGCACAGTGGATGGAGCGCACACAGATCTTCTGATCCAGCTCTCTGAATTTAAACCTTATCGATTTGCTTGTTTGACTTTTTCTCCTCGTATCTCCATCAGTTATGCCCGTGTGTTGAGTGTGAGGGCTTAAAAGACCTATTTGTCGGTTATAGCACACAGTGTGCTCTGATAAGAGTGTATCTTGTGATATTTCCTAATGGCTTCATTGTACCAGAGATTTTCTAGGAAGATAAACACAAACAGATCATTCTCTGTCCTGCTGGTTGGGCAGAGCGCTAAAGACCTCACACCAACCAGGTGTTTTGAGTTGTTATGAGCATGTTGCTATGCAGCTGCTGTTCTGAGTGGTTGCTATGCTATTGTTGCATGGTTGTTAGGGTGTTCTGGTTGGTTTCTATATGAGAATTTTTTTTTTTTGCTTGTTTTGTCATCTGTCAGGTGAAAATCGTTAGCTTTTTTGTTTAGAAAAAAATTGCAATTAGGGTTGTTTCTATTCTAAGCAACAGTAATATTGATGCTTGCCTATGAAATCGGCACTAATTATGTGAACATGCATTCACAAACAATCTATTTAACATGGTATACTTTCATGATGTGTTCTTCATTCGTGAAAGTTATGAAATTTAGTTTCAATTGTGATCAACTGTAGTCTTGAATCGTTTTAGGTATAATTTTGCCAACTTCAGCAGCATTTAGACCTCTTCACCGCAATCATATTAATTTATATGAACTTTACAAAGAGGTTTTGCCCTCACGGCTTTTAATGACAGCCTCTCTTATAGACTGGTTAAAAGTTTTGTGATGTGTTTGGATCTAAGCCATTGACCATGGTTGTAGTCCTTGAGAAACAGCTAGTGCACCAGCAGTTCCCATCCAATCATTTCCTATTCATTAGTGAGAAGTGCAGTGAAATGGTAAAGCTACTGTAATTACCATGGTTGATTTCCCAGTTTTGTGTATCCCAAATTCACATGCTCCAGCTGTCAACCTAAATACTTTTTTTTTTAAACATTGTAACGCCACGCCCTTAACCGCCACGCTAGCAGAGGGAGCCCTCGCCAGAATACTAATGTTTGGGCTCCCTCCCCTTCCTGTATTCTCATTTCCTGTGCCATGGACTATTTGCTATTTACTATTTGACTATGTGCTCACTGCGAAGCATTGCCGTGGATTACCCAGCATACCAAACGTTTATATTACTGCCTGCCTGTCTGTTATTACCCTGTCTGTTCATTGCTCTTGCTTTATTGGATTACTGTTTTGGATTTGGTTGCCTGGTTGGACTGTCCTTTTGTGTATGACCTTCTGCCTGTTTGTTGCCTGCCACGACCCGTGCCTGTTACCTGTTTCTGCCTGTTAGCTGCCTGCCCCGATCTGTGCCTGAATAACGTTTTTGCCTGTTTGCTGCCTGCCCTGAACATTGCCTGCCTTCTGTTTACGAGTGTGCTATTTAATAAAGAAACCCTGCAAATGATTCTACGAATGCGTCTGGTACTTCCGCGTTACAAACATATAACTCATGTTTAAACCTGTAGTATTTGTCTTACTTTCTAAGATTCTCAGAATAACATGCAGTGTGCCAGATTCACGCCACATTTGGTGCTATTTTTAAGATCTCAATTTTCCAGAGGGCTTGTTTTACAAGAGTATAACTTTATTTTATTAATCGCACCAAAGATGTGAATGTGGTACACAAAATGTTCCTCTGAATGCCATTTGATGGTTGTGAGGTTTTCTTAGCCCATTTTATCTTGCATGATTAACACAGAACATTCCAGCTGGAAAACACAGCATGAACCAAGCCAAATTCCACTACTCAGGGGTTTTTGAGGGGTTTTGGGCACCTTGTAGTTGCTCATGCACTTGTTGCTTGTTGGTCTGGAAATCTAGCTAAATCAGCTTAATCCAACACACATCCCTAGGCTGACTTTAGACCCACATCAGGGTTGAACTGACAGTTTAAATGACATTCATAATTTATGATTTGGTTATCATAACAGCAGGTGCTCCTTTTGGTTCTTAAGCAATTGCCCTGTCCTCCGATGCATATTTTACAGTCATAAATAATGCAGCATGTCATGTCGTGGTTTCAATTTGCCTGCGGATTGTGAGTTGCTTGTGAGCTGGCCATGGTGCTGATTCATCGTATGATTTATTGTATTGTAATAGGACATGTATAAATGGACCACAGTAGATTTGCAGTTTTAAAGTGAAACATCCTCAAAGACAATTTCAAAATGTTGGGTGGCTTGTAAAATGGTAAGTTTTATATGAGTTGAAATGTTTAAATCGTGCCTTCAAAATGACAGAAAAGCACTTTAACTGCTTCAAGGCAATTTCTTCAGGCAGTGTTCCTTGCTTTTTTTTGGCACTGATGGTCCTATTCAGGAAAGTGTCACTCTGAATTGTCATACAATTAAATTGTTAATGATACTAATAATTAGTATATGTCAGCAGAGATACACAGAACGGAAGGAGTGCACAGATATAGTGGTGTTGATGATCGCTGCCAGGTGAAGGTGATTAGATTTCAGGTAATTGGAATCTGGAGATTGCTGTGGCAGGTGACTGGGGTGGTGAGTGTGACTCCCTGACAGTTTAGGCCCATGCATTACACATATTTAGTCTCAATTAAAGGAATTATAAAACTAAATGAATAAATAAGTTGGAGCTGTGGTATAGCAATTAGCTCTCATGCTCACAACATGCTAAGCTGTGGAGCTCACCAGGGTTGTCCACCATTTAGAATTAAATTAATAATGCCTTTAAATTCAGTTTAAATGCTAAAAGGATGAAAAATTATATTTCACATTTTTGGTAAAAATGAACAATAATCAGTTATTGAGCAAGTACATAACAGATCAATGTTCAAAGCTGAACCCTTACCTTGATTCTGAATGGTAAGTTTATAATAATGATTTATAATTTGACCAGTCGTGTTCAATTTTGCAGATGTCAGTTTGGCTGAGTTTCACTTCAACATACTTAAAGTACATAAAGTAACCTGCAATTTTATGTTTTAAACAAAGCCAGCGACAGAAAGGCACAAGGTATTTCCCAGAATGCTGAGACTTACAGAGTGTATTTTATACACAATACATTCAGATTAGTATGTCAAGATGGTATGCCGGACTTCAGCATTCAGGTATAGATCATCTGATCAGTTGTATGAGTGATTCTAACAGCGTTTCTCATTCCCAGGCCTGTAATTGAATATAGTGACCTTAATTATTCATTCTAACCCCTCTGCCTAAAAAAGCTGGCATTTAAAGCAGCCACGCTTGTAAAAATAACGCTCTCCGGGCCTGAAAACCTATTGAATCTCACCGTATTGAACAAGGCACCTTTGATTTTTCCCGTCTTCTCACCTTTCGTTGGCCTCGGTGATGACAAGAACTTCATCCAAGTAAGCCACAGCCTTTCATAGCACACCTTTAATACACGACTGAAATGTCCAGCTGAGGCTAATTAAACTCTATTGATTTAGGCTATTGGTTGTGAGTGGCTTAGGAGGTGGAATTAGCGCAGCTATAAAAAAATGTAATGCATTTAAAACGATTAATTATGTCCTCATGCATCTTGAGCTGCAGCCTTTGTTGTGCAAAAATCCCATTTTGTCAATATACCGCGCAATGGCTTTGGCGGCTTAATCTCGAGCGCTAAGTCTCTGAATGAAGAGATGTTTGATTAAAATCTCATCAAACTTTCTTTCGTGAGAAATCTTTTGCGCGGAGTACGCCGCCGAGCACTCACACCTGAGGCGCAGAATGCAGATGAGGTGCGCTCGCGTATGTTTGCGTAACGCTGTCATGTCGCATCCGTATTCTCCCATCCCATGCGATTACCGCTGCAAATTTACAACGCGTCAAATTCGCTCGTAGCGTTGGTAATGTCACGCTGTCACTTGCACCGTGCTCCATCCAATACTGACGATGAAGATCCCTTTTAGATTTTGCAATGTTGACAGGCTTCAGAGGTTTCGCTCCATTGCTTTGAACGCAGTTGTGAACTGCTCCTGTTTTTTGACAGACTCTCTTGGGATTTAATTTCCAAGACTTAAGAAGAAAATTAGAGCAACTGAATTATAGCACAGAAGGAATATGCAAGCAGAATGCAGAGCGTGTTAACTTGTTAGCGGAGGTTGTTATAGCAAGCGTCACTGTTGCTATTGTTTATATTTACTCTGTGTCCTAATCAGGCATGATGCAATAAAGCAGCAAGCGATTAAAAGCGTGTGATATCTCTTCTGTGTGAATTTAAGATGTTGTTGTAACCAGCTGCGACCATG
>JAZGTK010011227.1:0-15781 GCA_036877625.1 Ambastaia sidthimunki | reverse complement strand
TTTGTGTGTGTGTGTGTGTGTGTGTGTGCATGTCGGGTGAGTGTGTGTGTGTGCGTGTCGGGTGAGTGTGGTTAAATGAATATCAGAACAGTGTGCAAGTTGCAAAAGTGTGCAAAAGTTAAAAGACTCAACATGCATTAGGAAACACTTGATGATGAAAAGTTATGTCTGACAGACACACGCTATACACACGCTGAATGAGATGTGAAGGTGTGTCGCGCTGCATGGACAGGTGAGGGCAACCACAGAACAGACACTAGCACAATCCCTCTCTGCAAATCACAGGCTGTTTATGATCCAGGAAAAACATGCTTGTTCATGCAACCAAACTTCATGTCTGTTTACATTTAAATGCATTTTAATGCAACTATTGAGCATTCTTAAATCAAACTTTTTTTTCTTTTTTTACTGATGAAACTGTACCGTCAATAAACATTGATGCTGTTTTATACTGATGCACAAACATTCTTAGCTCATGCAGCACATTCCTCCAGTGCTGTTGCCTCTCTCTCTCTCTCTCTCTCTCTCTCTCTTTCGTTCTGCCTTTGTTTTTTACAGAACATGCGTAGAGCTTCTTAAAAAAAGACACAGTAAATGACATGAAGTTTTTATCCAAAGTGACTTACAGTGCATTTCAGTTATACATTTGTATCAGTACCTGTGTCCCCTGGAAACCCACAATCTTTGAGCATTTTTAAATTTGAATAGGGGCAGTTCTACTAATAATCCTAAGGAAAACAACAGGGCCCTTTGCACTTTCCTTGCTTGGGCGCTAAAAATGAAGGAACAAATAAATGTGCAAATCCCTAATTTTTTTAATGAAACACTAACCCAGAACCTGTTTTTACTGATGAAGGCAACAGCAACTTATTTAATAATGAACTAATAACAGGAAACAGCTCATTAAGGTGCCAGTATCACCAGTGCTGGAAAATTCACTGGAGGACCCAAGTTTCATATTTTTTTAAACAGATTTTTAAACCAGATTCCATTCAATCTTCAAATGCCATTAAATCATTAAACCAAAATCCAACTAAATGTATGTATGAAATTGTTAAAGTGTTTGGAAATCCTCTATATTTTGAACTGAAACACAGATTTACCCTTTACAAAAACACAAACATATTACAGTAAAGGTCAATTCTGATTTCATGTTGACATGAGCATTAACACAAAACAGGCAAATGATGAGGACGTTTTACCAGAGGTGCTTCCTCAAACCCTGATGAAAGTAAAAACCACCCACTTGTTTTTCTCTCCTGTCTTTTCCCATCCGTTCAGCTTGATTCTGAATTCCCATCCCAAACAGTGTCAAAATGACAGTAACTAACTACAGCTGTCTATCTGCAACTGATCTGCAAGCAAATATTACAAAAACAAACACAGTCTCTTCTATAAATTCCTTCTTGTGTCTGGAACAAGAAGGAATTGGCAGGGACACAGCTTTTGGTTCTCATGTTTCTCAAGCACTAGAGATACCAGATTTCTTCAAGGTTCCACAGCAACATTCCTTTAAGGTGAAACATCCCTCTGCAGTTTTCTAACATCAGACCTGCAAAGCAGCAGCACATCAATCCAGATGCAGTTTGGGTTCATGTGAGTCACACAAACGGAGGCATTCGAGCTGTTGGACAGTCAGGTGTGGAATTGCTGATATGCAGACCTGCTCTAACATGTGAAAACCATGCAAATATCAAGACAAAAATGCCAGACTGAGAACATTAAAGCCCTCCTAACAGTGTTATCAAAAGGTTGCAATCATTTCCATGTATGCCGGGGGCAAAGCGTCGACTAGCCAATAAAAAGAAGAGTTGTAAGAAATCAGACCATAGGAAGTGGAGATAATGTGCTGTGTTAATGACAGAAGAGATATAAAGCTCTATCTGAATGGATACGTTTTCCCTGAGGAGGTTTACAGATTTACATCATGATTATAATTCTGTCCTAATCAAACATATTAAACAAGCTTTTGCTCACATACCTCCCATAAAAATGACAAAGTAAATCAGGGGGTCTCTGAGAAACCCGACAGCAATATAACGGCTGTGTTGTAGTTTTCAGAACTAAGTCTGGAAGACTGGAACAACACTATCCCTACACCCGTGCAAACAGAAAAATCCAATATTTTTATATGTAAAGAAAATGTAAGCGTTTTAAAATGCAAATGTTTGTGCTAAAAGTGATTATGAATTGGACAATACTCGTCCCACTGTTTTGCATGCAGTTACCAAAGATCACACAGTAGAAAGACTGTAACTGAACTTCAGTCATATATCACCTCTGATGAAGTGTTGTCATCATACTTCACTGAACTGTCAGGTTTCTTGCTTTGGCACCAGATCTTCTGCAGCTGCAGTGTTGCCTTGACTGTCACGCACGTTAGTTTTACAAACAAATGCACACTATTGTTGTTCCATACATCTGCGCTCTTTTACTGTTTGTCTATAGAAACATACATTTGACTGTTACATTATTTGCTCAGTTGTGATCACTGATCTCTATAAACTGTATATAGACTTGTTTTACCCTCCATGAATGGCAATTAAGTTTCACATTAGTAATATGTGCTATGGAGTATTCTTTGTTTTAATTTGCACATATTTTTGGAGTTTATTGGTTATATGAAGTGAGACCTTTGGTATAATTTTGATGTATAATTGTTTATTTTTTATTATTATTTAATTATTATGTATGTCTTTCTATTTATTGTTTTACATTAGGTAGAATATTTTCATCTGTATTATAAAAAAATAGCAACTAAATATCTAAATTCCTTTAGTTATCTGTATCTGCAAAATCATCCACATCTGGTTAAACTATAGTTACAATATAGAGTTTTTATCATAGTTCAGTTCCTCTAATGCGTCTCTGGATGGATGGATCCTCTTTTCTGACCTTATCAATTATTCACTGCATCCATCCAGTCCAAAGAACATCAACACATTACTGACACTGTGCTGGAATTCAGCAGCACTTCACGCTCGTCCACTTTCAAATGCTCACTTCTACTGTAAAGAAATCAATGTTGTAAATCTATTACATCAACTAAAAGTACATCTACAGTAGATTCTTCAGGCCATTTATTCATAGCTTCTATTATCAGTGCAACCAGACATGCTGGTTTATATTTGGGAAATATGTCCTGACAGTTTCAGCTCTTAGACTCTGATTTAAAGTAAATGATCTGCCACGTGTTTCTCACCACAGTGACATTATAGAAATGAAGAAGCTGCTCCTCCGTCATTGCTAGTTGATTTGCAAAGCAACCAGCATCTAATGTATCTGATTAGAATGACATGACAATTCTCACACCTGCTGCTTTCTGTTGCCTTATGCCTAAATGAAAGTGTGTTTTTAAAAGGACTCATTTAGAAGTCATTGTTTAACGTTTTGATCGTTTGTTTATACGTGTTATATATTTACAAAAAAATATTTTTTCTATTTTATATATATTTGTAAAAAATATGCCACAGTTGTTGTCACAGTGGGGCAGTTGTGGTCTACTGGTTAGTGAGTCGGGCTTGTAATCAGTAGGTTGCTGGTTTGATTCCAGTGCTGGCAGGTAGTAACTGAAGTGCTCTTGAGCAAGACACCAAACCTCCGATTGCTCCTGAGTTCTGCAGTGATAGCTGCCCACTGCTCCAGTGTGTGTGTGTTCACTCCTCACCAGTGATGGTTAAACGCAGAGGTCACATTTCAGTTATGCGTAACCATATCTGACAAAAACATGTCACTTTCAATCAAAGCCTTATTTGATCATATTTACCAATGGTGCCAATATTAGTGAGGCGTACTGTATATTATGTTTCTGGAGGTTGTCTTGTGAAGTTGTCACATTTATGAAACTAAGGCAACATCGCTGCCTGGTGCTTCTCAGAAAATGATAAATAGTTGTCACATGCATTTAATTCAGAAAGTAATTGAGGACTATTTTAAAGTCTGTTCTAAGTCTTTTGTAAGTGACACACTTTCTGCTGCCGGTTGGTGGCATTATAACTGTGATTCACAATAGCCACATCATTTTGATCAACTCACAATGCCAAACATACTTCCCAAATTTGATGTGGATCACTCAATGCATGCAGAAAATAAGGCACTTCCTGTTCCATTTATTGCCATAAATTGACAGCCTCACCATGCTAATACAGTTCGATAACAACAATCTGTTCACAGTTTAGCATTTTTAATATCTTTTTTTTTTTGACCAAGTATGAAGTGACTTGCATAAAACTAAAATGATTCTAACACTGCTTTAAGTGACACACTTCCTTCTGCCAGCTGGTGGCGCTCATAATAGTCACTTCTATGTCAACAGACCCTAGGACCATACATACAGCTCACAGTTGAACGAAATCACTCAGCAAATATGACCCACTTCCTGTTTCTGTTTTTTTGCCATTAATTTGTTGCCTCGCCATGGTCCATGAGGTGAAGTGTGTACCACCTCAGTAAGTTTCAAGAGTTTTTGAGCATGTTAAGGGGACAAAAGTGACAAAAGCTTAGAAGTGGACGCCCATCAAAACTACCATCAAGAAGCACCAGAAAAATAATAAATGAGGTAAAGGCAACTCATATATCAGACCTCTCTGGCAGTATCTGGGGTAACTGTGGTGGAAATGTGAATGTCTGGGTCCGTTTTTCTGCTTCCGGGCCAGGGCAACTCCATATTATTCAGGGAAACTCTCAAGACCTATCAACAAATTCTTGAGAAGCTGAAGCATTCAAGCCAGATGTCCTTCCAACCTCTCTCAGCTGGCTGAGTTCTGCAAAGAGGAGTGGGCAAAAATCCCTAAAAACAGATGTGAGAGACTGGTCAGTGATTATAGAAGATGTTTGGTTGAAGTAATGGCTGCAAAAGGAGGTGCCACAAGCTACTAAATAAAAGGCTTCATACTTCTGCACAAGTCAAATTTCCAGTTTTTGTGAGATTAACCCCTTTTGTTCAATAAATAATGACAATATATTTTGTTTGTGTCCATCATTTGGAAGTCTGCTTCACAAATTGGGTTCTGGCTGTACATTTAATTTGGGTTGGCAGCGATGAAGGGCCCAAGCACTAGGTCATCGCCACCTTGTGCTGTTGAGAAAATAAATAGTTATCACATGCGTTTAATTCTATAAACAATTGAGGATTTTTTAAAAGTCTGTTCCAAGTAATAAAGTCCATTTTATGCGGCAACCCCTGCTGTCAGTTGGTGGCGCTATAACTGACTCATAATAGCCACAACACCAAACATACTTTCCAAGTTTGATGTAAATCGTTCAATACATGCAGAAGATGAAACACCTTCTGTTCTATTTATTGCCATAAATTGTTTGCCTCACAAACATCGTTCAAGTTAACAACAATCCACTCACAATTTAACATCTGCACTTTATTTCTGACCAAGCCTTAAGTGACTAAATTTAAGTAATAAGTTTAAATTGTTTTAAGCAACACACTTTCTTCTGCCAGTTGGTGGAGCTATGACTGTGGCTCACAATAGCCACCACTATGTTATCAGTTCCTAAAACCAAATATGAAATCACTAAACAAACGCAGAAGATATGAGCCACTTCCTGTTTCCCATTTTCACCATAATTTTTGCCCATTATTAACAATAATAATAATCCTAATGAAAATAATAAGGGTCTTGTTGAATCCATGCCTCGACACATCAGACCTATTTTGGGAGCACAATCGTAACAGACTCAGGCTTGGTGTTGGGTTTGAATCTATTTGCAGAAGTTTATTTAAACAATAAATCTATATCAACAGGCAAAGAGATGGTCCAAACACAGGCAGAGATCAAAGGTCAGAATAGATGGTCCAAATAGACAACCAAGACAAAAAACACTAATCCAATAAGCATGAAATCTGATGACATCTGATGATGATTTAATATGTTCTGTTGGTTTATTTTGACATTACACACACTTAAAGATTACCTACAAATGCATCTACCGTTGTTGCTTCAGAGGACAAAATTCTCTGCACGGCAAAGGATTTCAATAAAATATATGTAGAAAAACTGGCAAAATGTTTAGCATAATTAAGACAACAGGCTGGTGTGAAGTGACACAAACAAATAAAAACATTCATGTTTATTTGCTGAGGCACAAAAAAATAAATTTCAGCCATGCGGTATTAATATTTTGTTTTTTGGGAAGGGTGTACCTGGTTTGTGAGGTGCAGTTTGTCTACATCAGGGACAGAACAATGTTGTTCTTTTTTGACATCTTTCTTCACGTCACAGCTCTATTGTTCTTCAACATCTTAATTTACAAATGCATGTTAAGGGGCGTGTAAAGGAAACTCGTGACGTTACGTCAATATGTTTTCAATTTCACATCCTGGTGTTTCTGTTTACAGAAATGACATATTGTAACCACACTGACGAATGAAGTCAATACCATATTGAATATTGATCTGTTATGTATTTTTACCCTCAAAGTTACGATTGCAGCTTTAAGAAATCCTGCAAAACATCTAATGATTGAGACACTAGTTGTGATTGACAGCCTCTTTTAATATGCGTCATCTTAAGTCATACCCCACTAAACTGTTTTTCAACACTGTGTGATCTCTAACACAATACATTATTATTATTGAAACAATAGTGCAGACAGTATTTCATTAGCATAATGAACACAGATTCTATTCTGAGATAACTTTAAACTCATCAGAAAGAAAAAGCAGCAAAATAAGATCAAATGCCACCCTTCATTAACTCAAGATCATGTGACCATAGTTCACAAAGAAAAACTTTTATACTCTGTTTTCCCAGGATTATAGTGCACAGTTTAATTGTTCAGATTCTAATTTGCTTGATGTGGCCCAAAGCGCTGGAATCCAAGCAAGAGTGAAAACAAACACTAAACAACACTGTAAACAACAGCCGTCTCTCACACTCTGTTTTTCTGTTTCCTTTTCTAGAGTCTTCACAACATCAGTCATTTACATTCACCTTTACAATGAAAGTTTGGTCATGTGACAACACTAATTCACACAGTGTGGGTTTCTGTGACTGTACGTACACATCTTCTGATATTAGACACACACTGTTCAATTTTGGGTGTCTGTGGCTAAGCATGCAGCCAAATCATTGTAACCCTGCTTCGTGTCACACTGCCCACGTCTGGCACCGCTATTTATTCCAGGCAAAATGTGGTGCTAACCTCCGCTTACTGTTCTAAATAGTGCTCACTGTTGTTCAGCACGTATGAATCAGTTTTTCAGAAGGCCTATTTTAAATGACATTTAATTTACTACTTTTAGAAAGTTTTCTAAATGAGTACCCATGTCTTTATAAGGTTTTCAACTGGTCACAAACTACATAGGCCACAGACTGTTAAAATGGCTGCCTTTCTAATAACAGTCTTTCTACTGAAATTTCACTCGTTATACTGAATGCTGACAATTGGCATTGCAACTCTACCTCAGAACAATGAGTGAAAAACAGTGTTTAAATCATGAATCCATACGGATGTTGACACTGTTGAGGATGACACTGTCTTTATGTCTGGCAGAGTTTAAAAGCAGCCCACCCTGCTTAGATCTGCTAGGACACGTCTGTTTTGTGTCAAATGCAAAAAAAGAAAAGCAAGCATGTGTGCAACAACTCGTTTAAATGCATGACCTGAACGAAATGAGATAGCAGAAATTAGTTACATAACTGTGTAAATGAAATGAACATTATCCCTCAACACACAACCAGAAGAGACCGCAGAAATGGTGAGGAAACACATTTGAAATAAATATAACATTTTTAATATTTGAAAAAAAAAGATAAAGAAAGGCAAGGAAATTAATTTGTGTTTTAGTATTTATGTATTTATTATTTTTTAGCCTGTTTTTAAACACATTAATGTTCCTTCAGAACAATTAAAAATTATCACCCTTTGTGTACTTTAAAAGCTTGGAAAGAGCCAGTCACAATCGACTGCCATTGCAGAAACAAACAAAAAAAACTTTAGTGTAGAAGAAGAAAGAAACTATAAGGGGTTTGAATGACACAGATGTAATGACACAAAAGAAATGACTAAATTCTATTGATAGAGCTCAATTGACAAAGCATTGAGTTAACAATGGTGTAAATATTGTTTGATTCCCAGGGAACACTGACAAACCATATACCTTGAATGCACTGTAAGTTTCTTTAGACAAAAGCATCTGCTAAATGCATCAATGTAAATACGCAGGTGAAGAGATAGTAAGACTGGTGCTATCCTAACACTGTCCTATCTGATCATGACAACCAAAACAAACATGCCAGCGTAGGTTCTGTTCTCAATGTTAAACTGTACACAAACTGCAGTCAATCAAAAGTTTCTTAAGTGACTGTAAAACAAATCCACAATTAATTGTACTTGTAAATGCACAATTAATTGTAGTAAGTAAAGGTAATTAAAAAGCAGTGTGCCACTACACATGATGCATATATTGTACAGTGTAATATAAGCAGGCACAAATGATCTCCTGTAGGGCTCTGTGTTGCACTGGAATCAGTCTTCAGCTAAAAGTACTTTCATCCAACAAGCATGTCATGTAGAGGGGTGGAGGTTGTTCATGATGATCAACAGTTTGGACATCATTCTCCTCTAAGAAACCACCTCCAGAGGGACCAGATCCTCTCCAATGACAGAACTTGCTTTCTTGTTAAGTTTATTTTGCCGGATGGTATCACCTGTTTTTGCCCCAGCACAACACAACATAGAACATGGAACTAGAAACCACAGACTGACATGTTCAGCATTTTGTTGCATACACTGAAGAACGTCACTCTCTGCAAAAAGCAGAGCCAACTTGGCCCTTCCTGTAAGTTGCCTCCATATTCTTTGACCAGTTGAGTTTATTATTGATGTAGATCCCTAGGTACTTGTATGAGTCCACTATCTTTACATTACAGCCACATATACAGACAGGGGTGTGTTGGACCTTTGGTGGAGAGGGTCCAGTGATGAGCTGACCAGGGGTCTCAGGTGTGACAAGACTATCTTCTCTATAGTCTTCATTATATGTGATACTAATGCCACTGGTCTGTAGTCACTGAGATAAGTGAGGCACCCCTTCTTTGGTACTGGAACCTGACATGACGTTTTCCAGAGCAGTGGTTCTCTCTTAAGGCTGAGATGAGAAGTACTCCACACAGTTGATCAGCACAGGCTCTCAGACTCTGGGACAGATAACATCTGTGCCTGCAGCCCTGATGAAGTCTTTTCAGCTCCTCCAGTTTTTGCCTGACGGAGTCATGCACCTCCTCAGTTTTTTTTGTTTCCGCCTCAGCTCCTCCTTGTCCCCTTCTTCCAAAAGCTCTCTTCTTTTCATTTAAGAGCGCTTCCAGGTCTCTGGTGATCCAATATTTGTTGTTAGGGAAGCAATGTACCTCTTTGGTTGGGATGGTGTTGTCAACACAGAAACTGATGTAGCCAGTTACACAGTTTACCATATTGTCAATGTAATCTCACTGTTCACGCAGCACATCAGTTATCAAGCCCATTCTGAGTTCATCTTACTGTGCTAGTGGTTACAGGTTACACTGGACTTCAACCTACAGAGTGTTACTGAATTAATCATTGACTCATCGAGAAGCAATTTTTGTCAAAATCACACAGATGGCTGTGTTTTTATCATTTAATGATTTTTTTGTGATTGTGTGCAGTTCTGCACTGGAGAAAGCAACATATTAACAGCGAACCCCTTTTCAGACCCACTCTGTTTTGCCTTCCCCCTCACCCCATTTTTTAAAAGCAACTGACACGCAGTTTATGTGGTACTTTTGGAGAAAGCAAATTACAGCTATATGTGGAACATGTTTTCCTCTCTCATTTCTGACAGCAACAAACAGTGTTGAACACATTGTGTTAATATGAAAACAGAACTTTTATTGAACAGAAATAAATTAAAACCAGTGAGCCAGTGTGTTTTGTATGAGATTTTAGTGCAGGTGCAGCAAAAATGCACTGAAAATAGTGTCTAAATTAAATGCAGGAAAAATAACACTAACGTTTTAAGGCTAAACCCGAAACATGATCAATACTGTACGATTCACAAAGGAAATGTTGTGCGGAACATTGTCTCCTCATGCCATCACTGCTTCATTAATCAATTGTGTTGCAATGTCTCGTTTTTACAAGACACAAATTATTTTTTTTCCCCAGTTATTATTATTATTTTCACCCCATAATTCTAAGATGAATTTTACAGGCATTTCCATTATCTACAGCCCATTCAGTGTAATACATTCAGTGTAATAGAGTAACTGTACTTTAGATTTAGATTCAAGACTTAGGTTTGGTAAGACCCTGGTTTAGCCTACATAAGCTACATTACTGACGGACTGATTTTGTTTAAACAGCACATATGTACATCTATATATATATATATATACTTTATCATATGATACATCTCATAAAGTGCTAGAATAAACTTGAACATACTGCATAAGCAAATTATATACTTTTTATATTCAGTCCCTATGTTGCACATTTTACTATTTTGTTATTGCAGACATTTCTGATTCATTTACAATATCTTTTTGAACTGAAAAACCAAACCATGTTCCATAGCTGCGTAAAGCACAGAAACTATAATCAGACAGAAATATATTCTTTTAAAAATATTCAAACATCAATAATATCATAAACATCAATAAACATCAATAATAATTATTTTAATAAAATCATGCTACAAGACAAGCACCATTTGGAACCCTTGATAAAACTTTGAGTCTCACTAACTCCACAAGAATGTAGTGTGTGAACAATTAATGCAACACAACTGATCACTTACAAACACAACTGTACTGTCCCACATTAGAGCATTACAGTGTTCCTGTAGCTCAACTGCTAGAGCATTGCATTAGCAACCAAAGGTTGTGGGTTCGATCTCAGGGAACACAAGTACTGATAAAAATGTATACCTTAAATTCACTGTAAGTCACTTTGGATAAAAGCGTCTGCCGTAAATGTAATAGATCGAGGGATGAAAAGGGACGAAACTCTGCTTTTGTTCTAAATTGACAATGTTGAAACAGCCAAAAAACAAAATGTGACATTTTGTATTTTTGCCTTATATTCATCTTTTAATCATAAAAGATTTCTTGTCTCCACAACAAACAGAGCATTCTCTTGACAAGCATTTTCTTTACTGTCCCAATACTTCTGGAGGGAAATGTATATTTTTACAGCATGTATTAAAGTGCCTCTATTATGTCACTGTAAAGATTCCTAAGTCTCCAACAGCATTTAAATGCATCAAAGTTAAAAAAAACACTGTAATTTTCTCATTTAATATCACCTCATTTCTCAGAGATTCTAAAACGATTCTTTCAAAGCAGTTTAAAGATTCAGTCTGTCTAAAACCCTCCATTCCATGAACCTGTTCTGCACTGATGGTCTGCTGGCTCAGACTGTTGTGATGTTGTATGTGGTATTCAGAAACAAAACGCCCATTACCATAACCAAATCTCAGCTTATTAATCTTCAGAAATACTGTAAGAACAGAAAAATATAATTGATTTTACCTTTTCAATTCACGCCAAGTTCAAAAATGATACAGATGAAATAGTCACTCAATGGGAAACTCCATTGCAAGCACAACTTAAGCAGGAATTTTCTCAGTGCTAAGTTTAAACTTAGTATGTGGCACATAATGTAATAGCAGTGTTGTTGTATTTCTGATTTACTGGGCATTCATGTGGCAACTGTATCAGAATGTCATGAAGTCCAATCACCATACAATCATGAAGTACATGATTTCAGCACGGGTCAAAGTAGACACTGTTCACAGCAGACAGTGAACACATATGAAGGCCTCTCATGCTAATGTGTACCAGTGACGTACATACAGACCACAGCGGAGATTCAAACAGGTGATGACTTGCTTAGGCAGTTCATAGACAATTCGTTCATTTGGGAGACAATAACTTTATTTATAGTGCACTTTTCAGATTTACAACTTTGATGAATTTTTACATTCACAGACAGTTACATTACACACTGCAATACAGGTAATTTTTGAAAAAACAGTAGAGCAAATACATACTTTGTTCATTCATAGTGCATTAACTAAGGTTAACCAAAATATTAAAACTTACTAATACATTTTTAATTCAAATATTGAAATTAACAACTAACCATATTGAACTGAAAAATTGTTCTACAGCAAATCTGATGTTTTTTATCTATCTGTCGGCTGCATGAACGTCAGTTTGCTTTCTCACGTCACTAGCTTTACATATGCAACTTCGCCGGCAACTGAATGCATTAAAGTGACAAGCTGGATATGAACTAATGAAAATAAATGGAAACAATCGTGAAATTAAACATTTGGGTCGGATATGCATGTATTTTTCACATTATTTTAATAGCTTGAGGTAGCACTACTGCTAGCAAACACACTGCTGTTCACTTGACATATGACAACATGGTGTAGTGCACTGCATCCAGCGCTTCACTGGCAGTGTTTAACTGCAGCCGATGTGTCAACACTGCATCAAACAACATGCGGCATCAGTAACTCTGCCAGCAGATAGTAAACAGTGTTTCTATTGTTACAGATACAGTGTGAACAGAACTCTACAAAACTATAAAAAACAACAAATTATCATGCAGTGCAATAAAACAGCATCCCTGCAAACAATACCATGAAAAGTGTACAGATTTCATTTCAAGGTCAAACTAAAACGAATGGGAAGCAGGTATCAATTTACAGTTTACAGACTAGCAGCTTATCAAGTCTGAACTTCAGTGCACAGTGAAAGATGAAAGTATTATGCCAATGACTGCATTCCCTCCATTTCTTGGGTAATAATGGAAGTGAATGAAACATACAATCAAGTCACTGGAGAGTCTGACACAAAACTATAGAATTATGAGTGACTGAAATTCATAAATGCTGTTCATTTTGTAATAGTTATACTTTCTATATCCACGTTTTCTAAGTTCTAATACTTCCTCCAAAGGTCTCGAGAAACTAAAGTTATGAATGACTACTATCCAATATGAAACAACAAACTCAACAACCATAAATATAGTTCTGTTTTGCATCCAACAACAAATGATCCACTTCTAATACTAGACAGATGTTTACACAGCCAGGCAACAGGCCTGTCCACAGACATTTGTTTTGATAATAATTATATTAATCAAACTGATCAAACACCCTAATGTCATTGTATTAAATAACATATATAAGCAAGTAGCAACAAATGCAAACAGATGATGCTGGCAGATGACTTTCATAAACCTACTTACAATTGTGTCAAGGTGATTTTAGTGAACCATTAAAAACGAGGGCCCACAGGTTGCCCACAGCATGTTACAAACACTTCTCACTATTTCTCATACTTCTCAATATAGTAAACACTGATCTGATTGTCTAACTAACTTCTGCAAACAGTTTTTGTTATCTACATATCATTTGTTTTTTACTGTATGTTTGTGAAAGTGCCATGGCAGTCATTTTTTTTCCACACTCTGGTCTATTATTTTGATGTAGCCTCTAAACAACATAAAGAGCTCCAATCTGAGGTCACATACAGACCAGCCAATAAAAGCGTGACGCCTGTCAGATGAGGTGCATAAATACTGTATGTGTTCTCTGTATATGCAAACACTGGCAAAACTACTACAGATCTGCAGTCAGTATTGGTTTATTAAACATTATTTTCTCAGTATTCAAAGACATCAAAGATCTACAAAACCCCTAATCTAAATGCAATATGGCATAGATTACATCAGCAAAAGGTTGAAGTTAAATGGTAAATTAAGATTAAACTCACTTTATCATTTAAGTCAACAAAAGACATGAGCTGTAATCTAATGTGTTTTAGGTTGCCCTGCATTTAAATGGATTCAGTGATCCCCATGACACACGGCAGACCTGAAATAACCTCCCAGCTGCAGAGAAAACAGCGAGTCAAGAGAAACAAATAATCCCCATATTTCAACCTCCTTTCTCCTCCTGCACCTCTGCCACTTTCATTACCCACACAAAACTGATCACAGGATTTAGTGCATTGCCTGCGCTGACATGCACTTTACTGCATGTCACAGGGTTCATTTTGATTGCATAACAGCAGATTTTAGTTTTTCCAGCGACAGTGTTGTGTCTCGATTTTAGCTATGCTCAGAATGAAATACAAGTGTACTGCTTAGTGCTTACTTCACCATACAGACAGTACACTGCATTCTGTTTTTCTAGTGTTTGAAACTATGCAATGGTAAACACTGAAAATGCTAGTATGCTAAATTGCTGTTATACAACCAAAATGAATTGCATGTTTAAATCAGCCAGTGGCTTTATCTCAGAAATAGAGATGTTATTTCAGGCTTGTAATTCAATTCTATATTAAAATGTCTCTTGCCAGTCGGATCAAATAATACCTCAAGAAACAGTTGTTAAAGTGAATGTAAAGCAGCGTTTGCAAACCAGGTTCCTTTCATAAAGTGCAACATTACATTAATGAGAACAAGAGGCATTCTTGTTTTGGAAGATTAGGTTGATTACATTGGATACATCTGTATACTACACATTTTTTTATAAATACAAATACCTGCACACTGTGCATACTATACGTGTTGTATACTACAGAATTTGTGGAAATGTTACGGTGACAGTTTCAAAGAAAAGTATCAACGCAGGTATTAATTAAAGGTAGAATATAAATATTTGGCGTTGCTGTGCATATGCACAAACAATTCCTTTATATTACAACCAATGCAACAAAATCCACAGTCATATGGCTAATAAAATGATGTGTTTGTGATCTTTGTGTAATCTGCGAATTCTCCTGCAAAAATATAATTCCAATGATACAGTTTCTTTAAGTGGGTCAGACCCTTTGCTCCGTATTTGCGAGTCATTCAGATAACACAGACCAATAATAACACTGAAAATTTAATTAAATAAATGTGAACAGAAAGAATACAGTCAGTTACAGTGAAAAGCGTATTATTACACCAAACCATTATAACAAAAGTTTGAAATGCGATACGCGCATGTGCATGCAGCCATAACTTTACATGCAACAAAAACACATCATGCAATATTTAGCTTATTATGCAATGTTTAGCTTATACATGTTATTTAAATGACATTACAGATCATGTTAATCAAAATTACAATGTAATTACGCTTTGGTGTAAATGTAATGTTTCTAAAAAGCCTAAAGGACTCTTAAATGTTTACCGAAAAACAATGAAAGTACAACACAACCACATCCGCTTGCAAAAACATCTGTAACATGAAACGATCGCGGTGGCATGTCAAGTCATTTATAAACACAACAACGCACATTACTATACAGCTATGCCGCATCGATACGGACTTTCACTTGGCTTTCGATGTTTAACACGGATACATTTTCCAGCAGAGCGTCTTTTAACTTCACGTAGCCTTAAATCACAGGAAATATTATCTCACCTTGAAGGCGCAAACCAGTATGCGCAGATGTGCAGTTCAAGCGGCTGTAGATATCCCTGTAATGACAGTGTTTTCTTCTGTGATCGGACAGACGTGGCCTGAAATGACCCAGCAGAACTGATCAACTCCAACATGGACCCGGAGAGAGAAACAGAAACCTGCATGCAGCTCTCTCATCTGATCGCTATGGGGAATCAGAGAGCGCTTGACGTGTGGCCAAAGATATGTTAACCCTTAACAGTAAAGAGGTTTTTTTTCCAAAAGGTCTGGCCCCGGTTGTGGCCTAATGGTTAGAGAGTTAGGCAGGCGTCAGGAAAGACTGAGGTGCCTTAAGCACCTTTCACCCAGTTACTGCAGTGACAGCCGCCCACTGCT
>JAZGTK010011226.1:0-15782 GCA_036877625.1 Ambastaia sidthimunki | reverse complement strand
GCTGACGAGACCTACCACAGTTGTGTCATCAGCGAACTTGATGATGTGATTGGAGCTGAACTTGGCAGTGCAGTCGTGGGTCAGCAGCGTAAAGAGCAGCGGGTTTAACACACAGCCCTGTGGGGCACCTGTGCTCAGTGTTGTGATGCTGGAGGTGTTGCGGCCAACACGGACTGACTGAGGTCTTCCAGTTAGAAAGTCCAGGATCCAATTACAGAGGGAGCTGTTTAGGCCCATCAGGTTAAGTTTGTTGATGAGTTGTTGTGGGATTATTGTGTTGAACGCTGAGCTGAAGTCGATGAACAGCATTCTAACATACAAGTCTTTATTTTCAAGGTGGGAAACAGCCAGGTGTAGGGTGGAGGAAATTGCATCGTCTGTAGAGCGGTTTGGACGGTATGCAAACTGGAGTGGATCGAGTGTATTGGGGAGGCTGGATTTGATGTTGTGCATGACCAACCTCACAAAGCACTTCATCATGATCGGAGTCAGTGCTATGGGACGGTAGTCATTTAGGCAGGACACAGGTGCTTTCTTTGGTACCGGTATGATTGTTGTGGAATAAGCTGGAGGCATTCCCAAAGTGTTTCAACGCAGCATCTCGTTCCCTTCAGGGAACCTGGGTTACATACGTAACATGAGACATTCTGTTTATTGCTTCTGCAATCAGTGAGAACATGCATAAGCCAAAAGGAAGACTAAGGAGCTGACTCTGAGAAAAAAGCAGTGAAAAATGTCCAAAATGTGACTTGCCTCACAATCATCTTTAAATAATAAAAGATTTTTTGTACCGGAGAAGAATTCTTTAATGTCCCAATACTTATAAAAGACAATTTAAATATTTCTTAAATAGTTACTCGACACACGTCCATAAAGTCTCATTAAGTCACAGATGTGTTTTTAGCTCGGATGTTGCAAAACACAGACTCATTGTGTATTAACTGCATGCAGGGCTGCACACATAGGCTCAGCCACTAAGTGGCTTCAGCCTCCTCCTTAGGAGGCCCCGCCATTGGAAATGCTGGCCTTAGAGGGATTTTTGTCTTTCAGAAAGTGATGGCATTGCTGGGTAAAGCCTAACTGCAGTGTTTGAAATACGACTGTCTGACTCTTCCAAATAAGACTTCCTGTGATCTCCTCTTCTGTTACTCCATAAATCACTTATCTGTGCTCCAGTTTAAGGTTTCTTTAATCTGTTTGTATTTTTTTTTTAATGAAAAATGAAAGCGAGAGATTGAGAAAGGAAGGTTTTGAAACTTATCAGGTTTTATCAGGTTTTTATCAGGTTTTATCAGGTTTTATAAATGATGTCTAAGTTGTAGTTATTAACATGTCAATCATTTCATGTACTGATTTACATTTGAATCTCTGTAGTTATTGCTAAGGTTAAATGGTGTGTGGATGTGGGCTTTACGGAAAGTCAACCAAAACCTGTAAAAAATAGACTTGTACTGTCAAAGAAGTTCTGAAGTAGGAATATTTTCTTTACCAATGTCCCAATCTTGTAGGTCCATAGGAAGGCAATAAAGAGAACCCAACATGACAATCTAAAAAGCACATATGATCATGTAATCTAAGTGTTTTAAAGTGTATCTTACAATACTTGTAAGATAACAAATATTATTGTAAACATAATTGAATTAAAACAAAAAAAAATTTACTGCTCAAATCAAGTATAGCACTATGTCGCTAACATCAAATTCTCAGCAAATTCTTTTTATGTGTCTAGGCACAAAATGTCTAAATTCAGTCTAAATTCATTGTTAATTGGTGCTCATTGGAACTAATTAGATTTTATATTGTAATTATATTTTGTACCATCAAATTTCATTATTTGTGTTCAGCTGAAGAAAGGAAGTTTCATGGGATGGCATGAGGGTGAGTAAAGGATAATGTATGAGAGATAATGTATGAGAGTTGTACCTTAGTTCTAGCAGTCATAGTTTATGATTTTCAGTTAATGTTTTTGCAGTAATTGTTGAAGAAGTAAAGGGATAGTGTTTAGGATAAAGATTGATAAAACAATGCAATTATATTACTGCATCAATATTCAACATAAATATATTTGGGATTATGTTTATAAAATGATTTACTCAGATAAAGTCTAATTCCAAAATGAAGTATGAGGCAGAAATAAAAATGAACAGTACTCTAAATTAATTTGTAAATACAGTACAGTACAGTAAATTAATTTGTTCAGATGCGGAACGCAAATGTACTTAATATCTCTAAGGAATACTAGTCCCATCCAAGCAGTTCAAGGTTTTTCTGAAGCAAAAATTACAGATTTCAAACCCCAAGATCCTGGGTCAACCAAGCACCTGCCATAGAGATGAATTAGCATGTTATGGATAGCTCTCTCCAGGTATTATAATACTTTCTCAGTCCCATCCAATTGGGCTTTTCAAATACTCTGCTGGTCTATATTGTGAAAACGTAATGCAAAATAAAGCTGGAAACTTAAACCTTCAAATAAACGTTATTTCAACATTTAGTGTTTTAAACAGTCACATGTGCACTCATAAATATTAACGCATCCAGTTTTTCATGGAGATATGAATGCACTCTCATATTCCCCAACTATCTCCAGTCCTTCTTCAAAGCACATTACAGTGTGAGAAGAGATGCATATGAAAATGGTATGCAATATATTCTAAACATTTTGTGGTTGGTAAGAATAAGCACAAGGGTGACATTGATCTGAGGCTGGTTTTCCTCACTCCCCACAGCCCTGCCAGAGCACAGCGATTTCTCACCAGGGACCGGCAGCACAAACACTTCGCTTATTCACTGTGGGGTCCGATATCTACAGAAAGCCATCATAAAATTAGATTAGGAACAGGTAAATGCTTCATTTTTTACGTCTCCGTTGACACTCATCCACTAAATTCCTGGTCCTTCTGGTCATATTGCTTTATTTTCACTCACATATCATTTTTCATTCAGAAGAGGCCCTGGCATGTTCATGTTGAATCAGTGGTAGGGTTTTATTTATTTATTTATTTGCATTGCCTCTTTTCTTTTTTCTCTCAAAGTTATTGAAAATAACTCAAAACACTTTAGCCATACAGAAAGAAGAAGAATGGCCCCGTCATTATCAAGATGGGATTAATACAATGAAATTATATCAAAGTAATAAGGGATGATTTCAGGCATTCAGAACTTCTTTTGTCCTCACATTATTAAGAAATAAGCTGGGTTCAAACCAAAATGTCATCATTTTCTGTTACATCTGAAATGATCTGAGGAATCTCATTATTTTAGGGCTGTTTTATTTTCCTATCTGTTTGAACATAAGGGGGTCACCAAGGTGAATCAGAGAGGGGTCCAATTAGCGTGACTGCAGACAGTGGGACTGCACACTCAGCAGATAGTGGAGTACAGGAGATGAGCACCAACCATATTAGGCAAATATGACCAGATCATCATCAATTCATATGCTTGGCAAATTCTGTTCCAGTGGCAGGGTAACAACATGGACAGGCCTCTCTTATGGCTCAAACTGTCCTGATGTCAGACTGTGCCATAAATACAGAAGAAGTCAGATGACTGAGAACTGATTAAGTTAATAGTGACCATGTTTACATGCACAACAAAAAATGATATGAATACAGATTAGGTCATATTTTCATTAAGGGTTTACCATATACATGCCTTACTCTGTTTAATATTGCAGTAATGGATTATTTATTTACTGTAGATCTGCGAGTTCATGTCCATAAAGAAATTCTAAATCCTAGATTACAGGCAAACTTTTTTTAATTATATAGAAATATTTAGGAAATTCATGTGATTTACATTTAATACGTCTTTATTAATGTGACCCCAGATGACCAGCAAACATACCTGCTACAAATATTTTGCTTTCCATTTTCTATTCTCCTATAGAAAAAGTTTTCACGACAAAATTAGATTTAAAGGCATACTGGAAAAATGTCTTTGGAAGAGAAGCACATTGCAAGATCAAGTCTTTCACTATGTGTACCACTAAGGGCAAGAAATCACAGGTGGTAAGAGGGTAAATATAGCTAGACTTTTCCTTCAGTTTAAAATCAGTTTCATTCAGATTTACTACTCTGACAGCAAAACAATCTGATTTCAATTGATTTATATGCAAAATGAGTAGGGAGGAGGAGATGGAAAGTCATATATTTTTGAGGTAGCAATTGTTGCATCCAATAGAAGAATATTAGAGTAATTATTTTGCAAGTATGCTTGTTGACACTGGAAATTATACCAGGCTTTCAGTTTGTTTTTCACATATCTTATGCAGCTTTAAAATACACATTATTTTCGATGGGGCTTTTTTTGACAGGAAGGCGTAATTGGCAGGTATTAAATGACATTAAGGTGAGTAAATAATGACATCATTTTCATTTTAACCCTAAAACTCTATGTAGACCTAAACCCTAAAGCCGTATGTAAAATGATAGGGTTGTAAGTTGTAGACAGCACCAGACGCATGTTTGGTGGTACAGGCCAAATGTCTGTAGAATGGCGTTTCCTTCCGAGTGATTTGTATTGCATTTGTTTCATTCTCTCTCTCTTATTTTTGAAAGTCTTGGTGTGATCAGTGCCATTTTATATTATGAGTTTTAATTGCATGTGACATTTTCCATCCTCTCCTCTGGTATTTAAAGCAGCCTTCAGGTGTGCTTCCTCACTGAAATGAGACAAAACTTCCTATATGCACTTGCACCCTCTACACTGCACCTCATCTACTTTGTACCCCAAACAAACCCATCTGTCAATCAGGGAGAGTTTGCATTCTGAAATGTGATATCAGAGCTGAGGAATAGGTAAGAACCTTCTAAGATGAGATGTTGCTGGCCCACTGACCCTGATCTGCCATCTGTCTCCTAGCATGCCCTCAATTATTGCTAAAGATCTTTCATGGCTGCCATTTTCAAAATATATGCCTTTAAAAAGATCATCATGAGGTAGATATTCATGCATGTTTCTTTAACTATCAGCAACTAATGACCCTATGGACTTTCAGAAATGCAAGTCCGTTAAAGTACTTTCATGCTCTGAACTGTGCATTTGTCTACAATGTCCAATGACAGATATCCATAGACGTGACGTGAAAAAAATAATAATTGTATAATAATAAATGCGTCTTTGGTAACAAACACAAACAAATGAATAATTGCATCAGAGATACATTAAACATATTTACCTCTATACATTTATACAATTGATTTGTCAAGAAGCAATATAAACCATTGCCAATAATAGCCTCTTTAATTCAGTAAGTAACTAGTCCATGTGTATTAAACACCCTACTAACCATCCACAATTTGGTACACATTGTTTATAATTACATTAAGGCATTTGACTCTTTAAATCCAAGGCAAGTTCCAAAGTGCAAGGTATATATGTTATCAGTATGTCTGCTTCTTAGGAGTTAAACCTGTAAACCCATTGCTAAAGCAATGCTCCACCAATGAACTACAGGAACACAGACATACTTACTGTCTTTAGGACAGATAAATAAATAAATAAATAAATACATAAATATGGAAAGAATATGCTCTTTTGTGAAACATTATTCACAATGTATCCATCCCAGTCTAATTATTCACTACAGTACTGTAACCAAATTAACACTTTAAACAAATTAGAAATTTGTCTGCCAAAAAGGCAAAAAATAGCCAGCAGGCTGTTCGCTCCAACTGGTCCTTGAATCTCAGCAATCTCTCTGGGCCATAAATGCTTTGTTTTGTCATCACAAAAAACAAGCCATATGTTCATTGTTAGCCTGGGTGTATATAGCATGTCCTGTTTGTTCAGGCTTTTTACCACAGCCCCAAACTACCAACTTCATTTCTCCAGGCAAGCCGTCAGCCTGCATTTGGAACACCAGGATATGTGTATTCACAGGACCTGACAGAGAAGAAATCAGTGAGCAGCCACTCTCACTCTTTTTGCATAGAGGAGACATAATCATCACTTATTTGTTTCCAGACATGTTTTCATGTCTAAATGATTTTATTTGTCTTTATCTTTGCATTTTTTTTTCCATGATTAAATTTATATGTAACATTTCAAATGGGCAAAAATCTTCATGTTTACATAGGCTTAGAAAAAAATTCTTTATAGATTACGCTAAATGCATAAATGTGTACACATTAAGGGTTTTAAGGCATTTTTTTCTTCTAAAGCTATGATAATTGTGTGAAGGATGATTGCAGTGACATTTCAGAGGTTGACCCTTTTCTTCAATCTGAGTGTGGAGCGCTAGAATTTATTTCTCTCGGGAATTTTAGCAGGCCAACATACTGCTGTTTTTTCAGTATGCAGCAAGGAACAAAACATAGTGAAGAGGCAGTCAATTTATTTGAGGAAGCTGTTTGGCTTATTTTAGAATGAGACAGAGGTGCAAGGAAATAAATGCATTAACAAATACATTATTATACATTTTTAAATATATACTTACATATTATTAAGAATTCTAAGTGGTGATGTTTTTGTTCTGTTGTCTTTTGTCTGAGGAGTATAAATCAAACTGGGATACAATGATGAGAGCAGTCAGCTTGGCCAAGCATCTTATACTGTGACTGGCCCATCATCGTCATTAACATCTCTGTCAAGTCAGCGCCATGTCCTGCCCCACACTCCACTAAGGTCTTGGGTGAGCTATTCTGTCAATTTCAAGGAGTTTCAGAAGTCATTTATCTTCCATCAGGCAATATTACTATGTACACAACATTAATGATACTCTCAATACAATTCTTACAAACTATGACTGACTGTCATGTTGTTTGTTATTAATCATAAGCAGAAAGAAACATTTAATTGAAGGCAGGCTTGCATATTCCTTTACATTATTATGAATTATTCCTCACCATTTGCCTGGGGCTAAAACACATCTACTGCAAGCCTTGTAGACCCCTAAAACTATGTTTATGCACAGGATCATTGAAGTGCTTATCCAGCAGAGGACAGAGGTATTCCACACACTAATACATCATGGCAGGCCCTTCTTGTAATTTATTTTAAAATTTGGCCTTTATATTTGTTGTGTTTTCATATCCTGTTGTCCTATTTTTCTGCCTCTTTTTCTGAAAATGGCTTTGAGCACACAGTAGCATTAACCGAGGCCTACCAGTTACTTAGCCTCTGGTTGTTTTAAGCATCTAAGGAAAAGCAGGGGGAAGGAAAGAAAGGACCAGAGGTTCTTAAGGCCATTTCATTCCCAGAGTGTAGCAACATCTGAACCACCAACGAGGACTTATGCTTCCTTGGCAATAACAAATAGAAAGCGAGCTGTTTCAGACACCAACATTAAAAGAGATTAATCATTTCAGCACTCACTCCTTTTTTTAAGCAAAGGATTATGCCGCAATAAATCTTAAGAGATGTACATAAGAATCAGTCCGTAATGAAACTGCACTTTGTTCATTTGTCACCTTTTAAACCCTTTCATTTAAATTACAAAACTTACGACCTTGTGCCTTTAAGTATAGATCTCTGGTATTTTCAGACCCAAAAGGGATTAATCCATAAATCTTGATGCAGGACTCCTCTCTTCATTAATAGGAATCCGTGCCGGTGTCTTCAACACACACACAGGGCTTGTTTCTGGACATAGACAAATGGAGAAAAAGGGTTGCCAGTGACACAGCAAATAATTATTTTCAATGATCAGCATGGTCTCTGGCCTGTTCATCCACCACATCTGCCTTTATTGTCTTTGAATTAATCTTTTGCCCACAATCTAAAATCAAAGCAAAAACATGCACTATTTTGCATATATACATATATACACACCATTGCTTAAACACCATTGCTAAAATCTTTTACATTCTGAACTGCCCCTTAATTCTTCAAACATTGAGATGTTAAACACATTCCCAATATTGACCCATATTGTCATGATAGCATCAGGTTGCTGTCATCAGCCACTGCATATTTGTTGGAGAAATCTCCCATTTCTTTACATACCAAAAATGTTATATTCAATTGACATCTGATGACCGTCAAGGCCAATTGAGGCAAGTAATGTAATGTTACAAAAATAGTCTGAGATGATCTAAGCTTTGTGACATGGCACATTATCCTGCTGTAGGTAGCCATTATAATATAGATACACTTTGGTTATCTATATTATAAAATGACATGAGTCTTTAAATGTTAATGGGTAATTATAAACAGAAACAATTAAACAAAACAATTATTAATGTTTTCAAACAGATGGCAGAATGTCTCTCGGCATAATGGACTGCAGTTTTGGATGTGGCAGAGAATATTTTTATTATTGTACCATCATAACAATTACAAAAACTTTACCTTTAAAGAATGCTTTCTCCACCATTCCTCTCTGTATATATGTATGTTTGATCACATAAATTTACATGATTATATCTGTAACTGCATGTCTCCCATTTATGTTTTTGTGAACGTGTCTGTGTCACACCTTGTGTGTGTGTAAGAGTATGCTGCATGTGTGTTTCTGGGGTTCATCCCCTTGCATGCTGTGGCTTTGAACGAACCGACTCATTCCTTTGCGTCCTCTTGTGTATTTGCCTGTGTGTATCTGATTGAAAGTGACAGGCCCAGATGTGACAGATCGTTTCCGACACACTTTCATAGCACCAGCTATTGTGCATAGGGGTGAGTCACACACTCAGGCCCTCTCCCTGCCCCCTGCAGGACAACAGAACACATGAATAAATATCAACAGCGTGCTCTCTGCTGCCAGGTACCACGCTGCCATCATCAATTACACTTTAGAACTGCACCTCCTGAAAAGGTACGACCCTTGTCCTGGGGAGGGTCTGTAGAACATGTAAAGGAAAGAAATGAATAAAAACATTGTTTAGAATCCTATCAAACTGCATTATACATGGACAAAGTGTTTTGTCCATGTATAATGAGGGCAGATGACTGAGATGTCTTATTTTGGTTGAAATCTGAGTTTTCATTACATGCATTCTTCATTGATAAGACAATGCCTTGTCACAATGCCTTATAATAATAATAATTTTGATCAATAGGTGTTGAGGGCACCAAATTATGATGAGGTAGTCAGAATGTGGTCACAATGACACGTGTAAAGTTTGATGCTTATACACCAAAAACATTGCAGTCAAAGATGCTTTTTGGCATTGTGCAATCAAAATTGTTGTGGCGTCTTTTAAACAACTATTTGGTGTATCAAAAAGATTTTAATATTTTTTGTCAGGAGTGTCGTTAGATGATATATGCAACATTTTGTGTAAACTGGACGTACAGTATAGGCTTTGTACATAACTCAAAATGGCCAACAGCAAATTTGGCTGATAATGACACATTTGGTATGGCAGTACTTGGCATGAACCAAGGAATCTATAGACAGCAGACACATGACAATCAGGTAAATTAATCAAAACTTTGTAGGTTCTCTCAGAGCAGAGTCCCAATAAACCACACCAAAATTTAAAATGATACTGGATTGCATTTGTAAGATATTGCATTTACAAAATTAAAAACAGCCGAATCCATGGACACCACCTTTATAATTTTAGGACAAAGTTTTCAAAAGTTATATCAAAAATAACTATTTCTGCACCAGTAGATGACACTGATGAAACTGTACCCTCATGTAGTTTCATGGCAATACACAAAAGTTTTTACACTTACAAGATGATACAGCATCATATACATTTTGGCATGCTTGCCAACGCGGCATACAAGAATGGTTGGGTTTATCAAAAATCTTTTACTAACTTTTCCTCATTAGTGTCTTGAGATGCTTTGTCATGCTTTGACAGGAAATAGTGTTAGGCTAGGACTAGGACAAAGAATCTAAAGAAAGAAATTGTATGATAATGTTATTTCAATGACATGTTATAAGTATTTTTGTAAATTTTAGTATATCTTTTGACCACTAGTTGGTGTTGGTGTTGGCCATATTCCTAACGATATGCAATTGCATTTGTTGAATACTGCATTTTATGACAAAATTTAAAATGGTCGTCACTTAAAACGGCCGAGCATGGAACACTGGATATCATGTGACACAGCATTTCGAGGAATTGAAAGAGTCTATTCTCATGATTTTAGTCCAAAGTTTTCAAAGGCTGTAAGCAAAAATTTCCATTTGTCACATCTCTTAATCAGTAAGTAGAGCTGTGGTGAAACTGTACATGCAAACTCAGGTCATGCCTGTGAAGTCACTTACCAAGTATTGTGTTAATACACCATAGCATAGCCAAGATACTGTCTCATTTTTCTGTGTTGGTAAAATTTAGACATTGTATATATGGAATTGGTAAGGACTATTGACATGACTTCCATAACTTTTTGTCAGGGTTACTCTTTTATGCTACATACAAAATTTTCAGAACATTCTGTAGTAGTTTGAAAAAATTGTTTTTTCAGAAAATTAAAAATGGCAGGAAAATGTTTGTTTGATGTAAAATGATGTCACATGGTGTACTCAAATCAGCGTTAGCAAAGAAATCTAAGAAAACAAATGTTGTTTCTGGGACTTAAATTTATGAGCATAAATGTACATTATATGTGTTGATTAGCTGCTACTGGTAATCTATAGAAGTAATAAACAGTAAAAACAAAAACAAACATTACATCAGTGTTCCATTTTATTTTTTTTAACTTCACGTAACACTGAATAGGTGTTTTGCAGTATGTTAAAGATATGCATTTTCAGTTCATTTTACTTTAGTGAGAGAAATCCAGTCTGACTTGGGCTAGAACAAGTGCATTGAAATCTGGCTGAATATCTGAGGTGCAATAGCTGGGCAGTGTCACATACTTCGCAGATTTCATCCAAACCAGGGAAAAAAAATCGAAGTTGTCCGCTCTGTTCTTTAGCTGAAGTGCCAGATTTCCTGCGATGTTCTCAACCCTCTTCGGTACAGTGCGTTGGAGAGGGGCATGTTCTCATATGCGCCCTTTTTCTCCGGGCATATTAGCGCTGCAGAGTTCAACAAACAATCTTTAATAAACTCTCTGTCAGAAAACGACTTACTTTTTCTGGCGATTTTGTCGGATATCACAACTTGTCTTGACAGCTGCATCTCTGGGTGTGGAAAATTTTGTAAAAAGTCTTTGTTGGTTATGCAGTTTCGCTAGCAAAGCAACCGACTCCCTTGCGCGATCATCCGACATGATAACGGCATAAATATTTTTTCATCCAAAGGGCCGGATGTAAAATTCCCAGGTCTGTGCTAGAGGGTTCTGAGGTAGAGACTCCAATTTTATAATTTTACTGCTATATTAACAGTTCAGACTTTCTATCTGTGTGCCAAATTTCACAACTTTTTACCATTATGTTCTATGGGTTGCCAAAGAATTATATGGCACAAGAAAACTTATGGATAATAACAGTAAAAATATAGTTGCAAGCAGCAATTACAGGGCCAAGCCTATTAATGGCAGTAAGAGGTATTTTGAGGACATCTGTGAGATTGAAATAGATTAGGAATAGTAGCTAAAATATTACAATATAAACAACACAAATTCCAATTTTTTTTTGCTGTGAATGTCTCTAGATGCTACATACCAAGTTTCATGCAAAGTGGACAAATGCTGTAGGGGAAGTTATAAAAAGTAGGTTTTCAATATAAAAATCAAAATAGTTGACAATGGACATTTTGACTTGGCATGCCAACATTTGACTTGGCATGCCTCAAGGAATCTCGAGAGACAACTTTAATGATTGTAGACCAAAGTTTTTAAAACCAGTAACTTTGTGGGTCATAGGTTACATCAAAATAATATCTGTGGAAGTCATTTTAGGTTCTTGCAATCCAGAGCTTTAATGTTAAGCATATAAAGCATTATCACCTTGGGATATGTTAAGTGTAGGTGCACTAAAAATCAATTATGGACTCGTAATACTAAAAATATATATATAAAAAAAACTCAATATTGATCATTATTTATGTTTCATTATTTAAAGGTTATTTTAAATATTATTTGAAGGTGCACATGTATGTCAATATATCAGTTTCCTTTTTTAGCATTGCCATCTATAACATCTTTGTAACAAACGCAGCCATCAAACAATACAGGAAATGTAGAGAGACCCCCAAGCACGCACACCATCTTGCACAGTCCCCTAGACTGCTCTTTGACATGCTAGTTGGAAGGGGAAAATTAGGTATGTCTGTTGCCTATTAATTACAGTCCTTTCCAGACTCTTCCACAATTGCCAGAGAGCCAGTCCATTACCGTACAGCTGTTAGCTGATAAATTAATAATCCAGCACACAGCCACAGCAGATGAATGGGATACAATGATGAATGCTGTTTTCTTTCATAAGGTAAGATTTTAATGTAAATCACTACCTTAGAATAAGATTCAATCTGACATTTGTCAAAATTGAGTTATTAACATATTCTTACTCTAATATAACTTATTGACACTATTAAAGGTGTTTTACTTAAAAAAAAAATGCATTTTAGGTGTTTAATTTGTAAAACAAAATTTAACTCAAACTTGGTCTTATAAGGTTCTATCTGCGGCGTCCCAATCATAATTTGGAATGTACACAGGAGCATCAATTAAGTCTTACCTCTTAATGTTGTTACTGATAAGCCTGTCCCAGTCCCACTGGTTTAATACTGTGTTATGAGACTTGTCATGACTTGTTATGAGATGTCATTGAAAGCAACAAGGAAAGTGCTATAGATTTCTCGAAAAACCTAAATATCTTTGTTTGACAACTTATTTCACTAGTTCATGCTAGCGTATGCTAGCTAACGCTAACTAGCGCTAGTGAGACCGGGTGGTGGGAACGCCACAAGGTTTTAATTAAAAGATTTAAAACTAAACCACAAACTAAACACCTAACTACGCAACCAATCTCACCCAAGGAATCTACCTATAAGGCCACACACAGATTCTCCACTCAAAGGCAGAATAGAAGTACTTGGAGACTAGGCTTGGGCGGTATCCAAATTTTGATACCGTCAAACCGTCTCCCTATTTTACAGCAGTATACAGTATTACCGTGAATAATAAAAAAATTATGACGTAAGGCTCAGACAGCGTCACCAAACTGTTGGCTTGTGCCTAAACCGTTCAGAAATTGAATATCAAACACTAATACTGAAACAATAACCAAATAACATGCACAACAATATTAACAACTTTTATTAAACAACAAATAGCGGTTTATAAAAAAGTGCAAATACAACAGTCAAACAGAATTAAATTCACATAAACATCCAGAACATTTTTCACGCAGAGACGCGCACACAGATCAATTAAATTAAATCACACCGCCTGAACAACTTTTAATAAGAAAGAGCAGCTTATTTGTGCTGCATCGGGAGGCGTTGAGACTGTTGCGCTGAGTGAACTCGGGTCCGTCCTCGCAGCAGTGAGTGGATGGTGGTCTCGTATATGGGACCTTAGGTTAGAGGTATTTCCATCTCTCGCGTTCACCTTTTTGTTGCACAATTTGCAAATTGCCTCATCCGTATTTACCATCTCTCCCTTCTCGTTTGGTCGAAACCCGAAATACTGCCAAACTGCAGAAGTTGTATCTTTTTCGAGACCAGGTCACTTGGTGCGCGACTCGCCATCTTTCCCCCTCTCTCTCTCTTTCTCCTCCACGCTGTCACGTGATGACAACCACGCATACGCATTTTAGGCGTATTTATTTATATTTATTAAATAAATTACATTTAATATTTAACCCTTGTCTATATAAGTGCATTGTTTTTTATGACGGTATAACGGTATTGAAACTGATACCGTTGCTATTTTTAGATCCCACGGTATACCGTATTACCGTAATACTGCCCAAGCCTATTGGAGACACAGGTATCGGTTTAACATGCAAAAGGTATTTTTATTACAGTAAAATCTGGACAATGATCTTCAATAAAATATACATCCCTCTCAGCACAAGGCACAGACACAAACAATTCAATGGGCTGCAGCCTTAACTACAAGGCAAACTGGGCAAAGAAATGGTTCTCCCAACTCGCGCTCACTCACACACACACCAATAGAAAGGGCCCGTGTACACAGCAACCCACAGTAATCAGTGAGAATTCCCACCACCACAAAGGAGGACAGCCACACTTGCTCGCCCTATCTAGGCCTGCAGCTCCTAAAAGAAAGACAAACAATTAACAGACTAACCCAATTTCAGGAAATTAAAAAAAAAAGCAAAGCATAAATCAAAAACACTCACAATGATAATAATGAGAATACTGAAAATAATGCAGACCCAGGCTGGTTCTCTAGCCAACCCAAATCAGAGACCCAGGTATACCAAAAGAAAAGAAATCAATGGGACCAAATAAGTTCCAGAATTAAAGGGGTCAACATAATACCAAAAAATCAATACACAAGGACAAATTAGACTATAAACTGCATAGAATAAGAACCAAAATCTTAAAACGACAAAGCAGCAACAAAAAAAGCAAAAAGAAAACAAGCAAACAAATCAAACAACAGATGGAAGAATGACAACACAAAAATTTAATATCAGGCCAATTGGTTAGCCCAGGATCTTAAACGAAAATCCATACACACCAACAAAAAAAAGACTATATAAATATAACAACCACCACAAATGATAAAGAAACAGATAATCAAACGAAACAAAACAATTTGTTGTTTCCAACAAAAGGAAAGAAGCAACTTAAGTCACAAGCAAAGAGATAAAGAACAAAAGTAGCATCCAAACGAAGGCAAATCTTCTGAGAAGGGCTTGACGCAGCACACTAGGACACAAACACACTGCACCTGGCACGATTAAACGGGAACAGAACAGCAGCAATCTACAGCCACTGAACACGATACAATTAAGTTAGACAGTGTCGAGTGTTATGAAAGATAGAAGTCTAGCTTACCAGTAAATATACTAGCTTCTTAAAATGCTAGCTTACCAGTGAACCGCTGCGAGACTCTAGACACCCATTAACTCAAATTGCCGTTGGCCGTCACTGTCCGCTTCCACCGGCCATAACACAGCGCTAAAAATAACACATTGCAGAATACCGAAATAGCGCCAATACAACCTCATAATTAATAAGAATACGTACCGAACAGGGGGCGGCGCATATCAGGTAAATCAAGACACTATCCAATGAAGATAGTCCTACTCATCAGGCAGCAAAGCCAAATCAAAGGGGACGCAGGTAAAGAAGGGCGCTGGATCAATCGCAGCAGGTGCATGCACACACACTGACCCGGAATAAGAGACAGCAACCCGGAAATGTTGCATACCTGTGCTGTCTGTGCACGTCGCTTATATATGCGTGGGTCGGCGCCAATTATAAACGTCACGCGTCTCGCAGCAACCGCTATAAACAATAACAAAGCCCCACATGCCACACTAGCTAATACGAATATTGTAATATCTATTTGAGAATTTGAAAGCAGTCATAGGTTTATGTTATTGTTGCAAGTGTTGTTTTCATCTTTCAGACAATTGCTTGAGTAGCATGATCCATATAATCAAACAAAATAAACAATGATTTACAGCATTCAAGCYTTCTGTCTTGTTACTTGCCTGGAGCATGTTATTCAAAAAATTGAGTAAACGCAAAATGCAACACTGTACAATTAAAAAACACATTTGTAACACATTTAACATATTCAAGATGGGCTACATGAGTAAATTGTAAATCTTTCTTAAATTATTGTTATCTTTTCTGTTTTGTTAGATAGAACCTTGTAATTCCAGGGTGAAAACCAAGGAGTTTTTAGAGTTACAAGGTTCTATCTGCAATTGACCTGTTCCAAAAATCCTAATTTCTAAATTAGGTAGAATTTTAATATTTCATATTTAGAATACATTTGGGGTGTCTGTA
>JAZGTK010011225.1:0-15782 GCA_036877625.1 Ambastaia sidthimunki | reverse complement strand
ATTATCAAAGATATCTGCTTGGTTGTTTTGTCCTAAAAATAAAGCAATCGGTTGGCTGAAGAGATGTTTTACATGCCTTTTTAGTTGCATTTTTAGCAGTCTTTGTCTGAAACCTGTCTGACAAAACAGAGGACAAAGACTAGTTATTTTTGGGACTTTTATTGTTGGTCCTGGGATGGAGAGACTGGTGGGTGTGTCTGGTGGTCTATAAGTGCATTAATCATTCTATTGCTGGCCTGAACACACAATAGCTGGATCCAATACCTGACAAATGTGTCTTTCTTAGCCAGTACACAAAGGTATAAAAGCCATAAGGCCCATCCAAGGCCAACAATTGCATAATAGTTTCTATATGGATGCCTCCATCTGGTTAATTTAAACTTAATTAAATCTTGGTCTATAATCATAGCCAACTTACCTATAGCCTATAGCTGGTGTAAATAAATGTTGCATTTCCCTAATTGTTTGCTGTAGTTTTTAATGCGATATGTTGTTGTTTTTGTGGCTCAGAAGTTTAATGTTGTTTCAAAGTTAGCTGTTGTAAAACTAAGTAAAATAATTGTGGGTGACAAGTGGTCTTGTGTTTTGGTATCGATCAGCCAATCAGCAACAGGGGGTGTATGCACCACTAGTTGCCTGTACAGAATGACAAATTCATTATTTGAGGGCGGAACCAAAGAGGGGAGGAGTGTGTTTGTCTGGGTGTCACTTTCAAATAACAGTGTTTTTCAGAAATCACTTACTGCACCTTTAACGTCTCAGTATTAAGGAGCTGTAAGCTGTATCTGTGAAAGAATTGGAGGAGAAATTTGTAAAATATATGAGTAACAGCAGAGCAGGGCTGAGATAAGCAGTTACAGGCTCCTTTGACACTATAGGTGGACAAGTTACATTTCATGAAGGAAAATGCAAGCTACCTCGTCTCTAAGCATGCCTCACTCTGAAGTCTGAGTTTGCAGCTGAGTCATAAATAACTTCGTCCCTAAATGCCTCCAAAGTGCTTTTATAGGAAAGCTCTGAATGTTTATGTGGTTATGATGGGCGCTCAGCATGTTGATTATACCAAAGCTTTACTTTCTCAAAGACTGTGTAAGGATGTAACAGTCCACTTCATGAGAAATAAATGAAAGAAAATCCAGTAAGCGAATGGAAATTGCATCTTTTAGTTTAAAGATCTAGAGGATGTTGGTCATTGCTCATTCAGCACAACTGACTGCAAACAGCTGCCTGAACTTTATTTAAAAGAGCTTTGATTTATTTATATACATTGGTAACTGATTCTTATTGAGCTGGTGTTTTTTAAACAAACATTGTAATCTGACATTAATAAAAGCTGTCATCTGTTCTTCCACATTTTTTCTATTATTTATACCTTAATGCAGCTTAATTGTGTCTGTACAATTGCTCTTAAATGTTAAAGGTCAGTAATCTATTGACTATATGTTTCTAGCAATTGAACTTTTGTTTTTTTTTGTATCAGCAGTACATTGGCACAGTATTAGTAATGTTTGCACATGAACAACACCATAAAGCCAAAAAATAAATAAATGTCTGACAACAGCTGGTTAACCTTTCACAATTAAGAAGCTTAGCAGACCAAGACTTTAAACAAGGGAAAACTTTTGGTAAATCAAGGCTTTTGTAACTGTATACTGTAAGAGTGCAGATGGCATTTTGATAGTTTATTATTTATTCAGTTTTATCAGTAGTGTCATACTGTTTTTGTTCAGTAACCGGAGAGAACCAACTTTTATCAAAACTTCCACAAGTGCAACTAAGAGGCTTAAAGTTTTGTCAAAGCATGTCTGGGATTTATCATTAAAGGTATAGCAGCCCTGATCTCCCGACATTCCACATCCCACGCAGCATGAATGAATGAATGAAACTAAAGAATGTTGCTACTGTTGCTACTGTCATACTGCTTTTTTGTCACATTGTTTGTATGCAGTGACATAGGCTAAGCTACCGTGTACCAAAATGACCATTGATTAAAATGTGTAATATGTAAATGTGGTAAGAAAACTGATTGTTTTGTTTTCATTGGATGAAAATCAGTATAGAATGAAACTCTGAACAGTAAGGAATTTTTCAGGATAAAATGCAACTTTGGTACATGTAAATCTGATTTAACTGCTTAAAGACCTCAAAATTAGCCATGACCGTGGTCTAAACTTAAGACTTAGCAAGCACCAAATTCAAGTAAACAATAATTATTAAATCTCATTAAAGTTAGATCTTAAGATGAGATGAAGGTGAGAAATCCACCCCATGCACATTAAAACGCGGCTTGAGGAGAACTCACTGACCCACTTGAGCTTTATAGTCGTGTGTGTGTGTGTGTGTGTTTTGAAGTGGGGTGGCAAATGGTCAGTTAATGATGATGAGAGCTTTGCTAGGTTAAACTCAGTTCTTGATTGATTAAATCAACTGCCACACCAGGTCATTAGTCACCACTGGCCTCTTCTGCACTTGACAGCGATTAATCATTTGACTTGAAAGCCCACCATCCACAGAACTGTTATAACATTACAACATTCCTTATCCTCCGTCTCAGTCCTAATGAAGGAATTCTCGGTAACACTTTATTTTACAGCGTTTTTGTTACATTACATGTAATATTAAAGTTAAAATAAGTTTAACCAAATTCTCCAATGGTATTCATTGTAGTGAGCAACAACGGGTTTAAATGGTTAATTTACAGTAACAAAATGTTAAGTTCAAAATGCTACATATGACCAATTTACCAGTCTTAAGAAACCTACTATGAAATTGTTGCTTCACAAGTCACAAGCAAGTTACAATTTATAGTTAAATTACAGTCAGTCAATCCTTTAAAATGCATGCCATTGAATAAAAATATGTATCCTGTATTTTCCAAAACAATTAATTTGAGATCAAACATTTTGAAGCCCCCCTAGTGTACATGTTATAACTGTAGGAAGAGTTTTGGAAGCTATTTAACAGTTATTTAAAAGTTAATTGTTTCTCTTTTATTCATTTTATTATGTTCCTGATAGCTTGTCATCATGAAATCTGACATTTGAATTTGATGCTCAGAGACTGGAGAGGAACTATCAACTCAAAAGTCCTGTGAAAGAACTGATGTATTAACAAGTCAAAGTTTTCCAAGCTTCCTAAAGTTACTTTCCAGAAATGTAAATACCTAAATATTTTTAAATGTGGCTCAAAAAAAATGCTGTACAACTTCAGGTAACAGATGTTTCTTTAAAAATGAAGCAGATATAAATAAAAGAACAGCTTTCAACTTTCTTTTTCATCATTTTATTTTTGGTGATTTTGTAATGCCTGTGGAAGACCCTTTGAGAAGCACTAAATAAGAAAATGCTGGAACAGTCTCTTTGAAACTCAGTGATTTCACAATTAGTACCAAATTTAGTCCGTTTCTTGTTGGGAAGAAAAAGAAAACATTTTTATTTTGTTTTAAAACAGCTTTGTGCTTGTAACACTTGCATAGCCTAAGTAAGGCTGTTGAAGGCTGTTTCAATATTCTAACATGTCTGACAAACAGGATTCCAAATATATTTAGCAGTACTTTGTTTAACTTTAATTGAATTTGCATAATAACATTATAAAGTGGTGTATGTATGTTTATTATTTATGTCCATAGACTGTCCATAGCATATATAGATGGACATATTTTCAAGCATTATTATTAAACATCTGGTCAATTTGATTATTGAGCACAATTGCTTAATTTATTAATGACACAATGAGACTTGGGCATTAAAAATGAAGTCAAATAGTAAAGTTTGCCCATGTCTGTTGATTTTGTGTGTCCCTTTAGATACGGGACTTTTTAAATGTTGCCAAAATTCCAATGTTTTGAATGTTTTTCATTAACTCTTGGTTGAATAGAGACCGTCTGAGCTGGAACTAGCTGGCAGGACCCAGACTTCCTCTCCAACCATAAAGACACGCTTATTCAGACACTGAATTGATGGACTGGCAGGACCACCAGTCTGCACCACTTCCCCATCAAATTAAATATAACCCAGCACGCACCTAAACACAGTGTCATGGCAACCAGCGCAGAGCACCACTAGGATATGGACCCCAGTTGTTCTAACAATTTCGTGTTCAAATTCTTGTTATTTTTATTTTACAATCACAGATGATCAAATAAGTTGAATTTATTACAATCAACCCAGTAATATTTACATAAATGTGTTTCCTTTTGATATTTACAAGAATTTGTTTGCTTGTAATATTCACAGGGTGTCGACGAGGAAAATGAATCAACGTGTCCCTCAAGATAAATCCGACTACAATAATACAATAAAATCTTCAGGTAATTAAATATTCTAATTATCCTTGAGAAGAAATTAGCTTTGAGAAAGGTCAAACACCTGACTGGTGGTAGCAACTGTAATTCTAATATCATTACAGCAGAAAGTGAACAGGAAGCTTTGATGCTAAAGGTAAATTATGAATAATATCCTTTATATAAAACAGGCCGGTATTTGTGGAGATTAGAGGATGTTCTTTCTGTTATAGTTCGACAATTAAATTCAGCTGATCCAAGCTTTTGTAAATTGAAATCCTCATGGATTAGCAACTTCCATTCTGTTATTCCGTTTAACATAAATGATTTCTGTATAAGTATTCCATGTTTGAAAGTTATTAATTTTCATTACTATGTATTCCCAACATTAAAACCTTAATACTAAACTGTTTTAACAATTCTTATCAATGAAAAATATATGCATAAGAATATATACACATGTATAGACTAAACACATTTTGTAAAAATGACCACAGAACACAACTAAATGTAAAAAACAACTCTTAACCTTTGTACTCTTAATAATGCCTTATGTAATGTGTAAATAGTATACTACCTTTTGATGTTATTTCTATATTTTGTTTATTTTTTTTAGGTTTCCTTGAAGCTAGGTTATGTTAATCCGCTTTTCAAAAGTACAGGAGGAAAGTTACTGTAAAACTAATATTTCTGTTCCATGTTAAACTAGGTTTACAGTTGCTGTATTGCCTTATTTATTTTGAGGGTAATGCACTTAGGCTGGGGGACAATCTGTGCCCTATATGGCTGCTCATGACAGGAAGTGGAAAAATATATGAAAACAGTTCAGTGAGTTTGTTTTATTAAGTGTAATTTTTTTTCCATCTGCTCATATTGTTTCCATTGCTGTCAGCGTTTGGAGATCTTTGATTTGATTTTGTTATAGTCTGCAGGGCGCAAGCAGGTGATGTAAAAACAGAGGCTGAAATAGACTTCCCTGTTTGATTGAATGGCCATGATTCACATGATTAAAGACTGAGGTAAAATGTGCCACCTTTATTCTTAAGTTTAAAACGTAAGTTCATATAATAAAAGCTTGTGTCTGTTTTGAAGGGCTGCCACATTATAAGTTCTAAACTAACTTGGCAACTTGTTTCATTTTTTGGCATATTTGTTTTCCTCATAGCCCCATCATTTGATCTGAATGTTTAGAGCTCGTTTCTTTTATTGGCAACAAACATTGTGAACTCTGACACGTCCCAATTACAGCTTAGCTTTTTACCTGAAGTCAGAGGCGGTTTCATCAACATTCCTTCAAAAAAAATAATGGCAGCAAAGCACTTTGATACACCTCACTGTCTGGGCTCATAAGCTTCCTCAATCCATTGCCCTCTAAAGCAGCCAGATGCAATTTGAAGCATTGGTGTAATAATGACGGCATTACAGCTGCAATGCAGTGCAGAGTCTGTCTCATTCTGAAGAGGGTGGAAGGGAGGGAGACGCAGGTAGACTAAGGAACCACTAAACACAGAGACCGTCCATTCACAACGGACATCTGAATGACTTCCTGTCGAGATGTGATTATATCTATTCCTGCTTTGACCACTGACAGATCTGTCTTTATCTTGACATATGCTTCAAGCTCTCTGTCTCTCTCTCTCCTTTATATTTCTCTTCTTGCCAAGCACTGAGGGTCAGTAGCACAGATTGTCAGTGAAGTCTATGAGCCAGACTTGAGATCCCAGACCTTTTTGCTTATCTTTCAATTTATCTCCAGGTTTTACCAAAACTGATTGCCATGCTCTTTAGACCAAGTGTAATTTTTTTTTGTAATTTTTTCCCATTTTTACATTACTTTCCTTTGGCTTTTACAACATTTTACTAAATTGTTTTGGAAAAGATGTCAATGCTTAAATTAATATATAACTTTTTTCCCTTTATTTTCAACTCTTTGGCTACAGCAGCAAAACATTTTGTCATCATTGTTATGTGCTGCATGGCACCGTGAGTCTCTTTGGCAATAAACACAGTGTACAGTTTGTAGCACAGAGAGTAAATGTTTGTGATACAAGCCTACCTGGAATGTGGTGTGTTTGAACCCCATTTATGGCCTTATTTTTGTTTGATCTGCTTTAGACCTTTGAATATTTGCATCATGCTTTGCAATAGACAGTTTTCATATCTGTTGTTTTGTTACTCCATTTTAACTGCTTAATTCCATAAATATTCTAATAAGAGAAAGATTTTTAGCTTTGTCATAATTATCACTTGAGTTAGTCACCTCCTTCTAGACAAAGTGGTCATTTTAAATCATTATGAATCCTGCAACTAAAATCATCATTTAATTTGGGTAACAAGTTAGATACACGCCCTGATATATATCTAGGGAAGATAGATGATGAAATCTAATGTAATTCGTCCTGTGAGGTACATGTCACTGAAACACACTGAAAAGCAGCAACCGTCTCGGAGCTATTTCCACTCATTAAGGATGAAGGATCTGTGAACCTGTTTCACCATAGCAGGTGCAATTACATTACCAAAGCCTGATGCCTGAACAGCTGTCATACCGCAGTCCTGAAATCAAAGTTTCCCTTCATCTGACAACAGACGTGAATGACGTGTGAGAGGGGAGCAATCGTTTCACGAGCCTCTTTAGTTATTCCTGACACTCTTATGTTAAATTAAATATTATAAATAAAATGCATCTTTAATGTTAATATGGTGTATGTGTCCAATTGTTTCAGTAATATACTTTTATTTATTCTTTTATCATTTTCGTGCTGATTTTGAGGAAAACTTCTAGGAAACCCGTTTTCTTACAATCAGCATTTACTGTCAGAGCATGTTGGCCGCTGTGAACTGTCATGTATTTGCAGCAGTTTCAGGAATGATGAAGACTATCCCAAACAAAAACAAACCCCTAAAGAAGTCTTACGAGCGGAAAAAAACGATTTGCTGACTTCTCAAGCGGTGAACTGCTGATCGTGTATAACGCTTCTTACCTGTCCATGTCTCCCGTCACGCGTAACGGTGACCCGGGTCACCGCGGCTATAAATTCCCGGAAGCATAGCGGTAGACAAAAGCATTGATCAATGTAATTAGGGTTCTGTGCACACAATGTGTTTAATAGGTGCAGGAGGCAGATGGATCCCCGGTTTCTGACAGATGAACTGCGCGCTCGCAACCGCGGGTTGCACGCGTGCGCGTCGCCTGTCAGGAATCCACATGTGTCGGGAGATCGGCGCAATATTGCCGATGCTTTCAGTGCCGCAATAGAAAAGAGGCTTATTACGGGATCATGCAGTCATCATTTCAACAGAGTGCTGTGGTAATTGTAGGGGAACGTGTCTTATTACCATGAAGAGGAAAAAAATCAAAGCATTGAACAATGTCGAAAATGTCACTGGTGCTCAAGTGGTCTTGATTTGATGACGATTTTGCAGATGTTACACTACCAGACCGACCCCAGCCATCAACCACGACACGTTACACATCCCTCTAGCTTACATATTTGATGGACAAGTTATGATCCAAAGTATCTTTAACACATTAAACCTAATTATTTTTTATTATTTTTCCCTAAAATGTTTGATGTATTATTTTTCATGTTGTCCATTTAGTATTGCTTAGTTGTCCATAAATAAACAGATGGCTTCAAAAGTAAATGAAGTACTTAACATGTAAGATAAGTTTTATTTGATTATATTTATTTGGAATTTGGATGTATTCGATTATTCATTCCAAATAAGTCTGAGTGGGTCTGTGGAAAATCAGCTGTTTGCTTTATGCAACATAAAATTTGAGTTATAAACAAAAGACTCAAAACAGCAATACCTATAAACATGATTAAACGAGTCACATTTATAGCGGTTGTAAAAACATTGATATACGTTGATGTACACTTTTGTGGTTATTGTAGCTGTGATTTTGACGATAATGACAATATCACGTAGGCCACAAAAATTGCTTGAGGGCCCGTGTTGAGCAGTGCTGACTCAACCCATTATCACCCGCTAAGCCAAGACTTAGAAAAGAATAATGTCTAATTTAAACCATGTAGCAGAAGATCTTGGTAATCCAGAAATAAATACAAGTACTGAATGAATCAAACTGCATTAATTAAATCCCTGTTTCATCCCTGAGCTATCCCACTCACAATCTGACATAGTGATTATGTCCATTCTGGATTCTTGGCTTAATTACACCTGTTACCTGTGGAGAGCACACTTGTCTCCGTGCTCTGATTGGTTATCTAGGTGAGTTGACTCTGTATCAGTTCTGGCAGGTGTGGTGGATTAAAGCAGAGACAATCATTTGTCAGCACTCCCCTATAACAATAACCCTCCTGGCTGATGAAGAAACTGACCTCTCTTGTTTTGGCAACGGTCACCAGCTGGCCTGGGCCGAGCCTGCAATATCACTTGACTGGCTTTCTAGCTAAAATGTAAGATTACGAAGCAAAAATACTTGACAGGGTATCATTATGTCTTGAGCACAATATAAATCATGTAGTGGCTCTCATCAGTCAATTCCTATCTTATATTTACTATATGAAATATTATTGCTTGTAAAACATAAATAATAAAGCATTTTTCCAAGACATTATGTAATACATCTTTAAGTGGAAAGCTATTTTTTCATGTTAGAAACTGTCACGTTGACATTGTTAATATTAAAGTTGGGGCAATAGATAGCTCCAATAAAATAACTTTTCTTACACATGTGAAAGAGAAATGAGAGCAAGCCAAACTAAACTCCCATATAGTTTCTTTAAATCCATTGATACAAGTAACACTTTGACTTATGACAAAAGCCGGCTAATTTGATGGATATGCTAATTTGATGGATATGACCTAAGCACCTTCATTTGCATTGCATATTAACGATCACCTACAATTAATTGCATCACCTATGGCTTGTCTCACTACCAAAAACCTCCAACAGAGGGTCATTCTTTTGAAATGCAAACTGTGCGGTGATGGTTCAAGAACTAATGCACACTGTGCTATTTAAAATGCTGTCGTCAGGTGATGGGTTAAAAGCAAATGAGTGAATGTTTGAATACTGATTCTGAACATAAAGTTCAATCAAATTCTATTATGATGTAAAATTATGCTGTTGTTTCATACTCAGTGTGCTACAGAAAACCTGTACAATAATTCCCATGTTTTCTGTGATTATACGGGTCTTTTATCTCAGGGTCAGAAATTGTACCCCTTAATCATCTCTTTCTTGTTAACTCTCATTTCTTTTTGAAGCTGTGAGACCCCACAGCGTTTTTAATAACTCATGACTGTTCCTAATCTTATGAGAACTGATTACAAACATACTTTTAACTTCATAAAACACTTTATAACACTCTGTTTAAACTACCACATTATTGTTATTTGTGATCTCTCCGGCTATATAATTTGAATATATTACATTTTCACATAATAAGACAATTGTGTACACACTGTATTGTTATGCACACTTTCCTGTTTATTTTTATATGTCCTTGAAGTCAATCAGAAGTCAATATTCCTAAATTGGACATCAGTCATTTCAATGCATTTCAAGTGCATGCATGCTTTTGTGAAAAAAAAAGTTTAGGTTTCAGTTATATCTGTCTATTGGGTTTAAATTACAAATGAAACAATAAGCTAGTTTCAATAAGCTTAGTTTCAATAAGCTAAATAATAAATCAGGTTACAGGCTACACAAAATGTTTACTTTTGTCAAGTCAGTTTTCAGATAATTTCTTCTATTTTTCTTAGATGTTATCACAGGTATTTTGTTGCAATAACAAAGTATTAACTGCATTCCACAAAATATATATATTTTTGTAAGCACACTGTGTCTTTTCATTTAAATCATATACAGACATGACAACTGGAATTATGTTCCAAGCAAAATATGTCAGTTTCCACAAATGGAGTTCACTCGTAAATTGTTGTGAATGTGTGATTTGACTTTTTGTTGACGCAATCAAACTTAATGAGTCTTGGCAGATGAAATCAAAAGTGTGACACAATAATCCACATGATTACACCTGCTGTGAAGCATATCAAACAACTTGCATGAAACTGGTGAGCCAATCGAATGCTGTGAATTCTGATGATGCTGTAGGTGCCATTAGCATATGGTAAACAAGCTAAGTTCCTTTAAAATCGTGGCTTATGGGGTGAGTCGTAACACAAGATTAACAGCAGCTCCTTGAAGATTGAAAAAAAATGTCGCTGACACCCACATCTCGTAATCATATCAAGCAAACAAAACTGCCGCTGGGTTTATAATCCATGCTAAGAATATTACATGAGGATTTTGGTCTCCCCTGGTCTGAAATATCAGAGAACTGTTGCCAGACTTTACCAGGTAGTGCAGCTATCCAGTGTGTACCTCAGAGAGGACAAACAACTCCTGTTGTGTTTAAAAGGGCGTTTATGTCATTTCAAGCCACCACATAATTTTGTCATTCCAGGTGATTGAGTTGTTGGCAGAGTGCAGAGGTGTTTCAACATTTCATCAGCGTGTGGTTCAGGCCAGAGTTTGCTGCTGACGTGATTTGTGTTGCGGTGTTTTTTTCCCCATAAAATTTACTCTCTTTGCTTTTATTTTATGGTTAAGCTTTCGTACATTTAGTTTTTGCTCTTATTTCGCAGAAAGCACTCCTGTATATCTCAGGTTTTCATTTCCTGACCCACCGGGATCTATGAAAGTCATAGCTGATATGACTGTTTATTTTATTGCTTTAATGTCTTTGTCATGTCAAAATGATTATATCTGAGAGATGACTGCACATAAACGGAACCACAATGTCATAAGTAACAGTGAAAAACTCTTTAAATCCTCATGTTTTGATGAAAGACTCATGTTGAAAGAATGCTTTAATTGCTATACACTCAATTTTCATGCATTCTGTGTTCTATTGATGCAGAACAACAATTAAGCTAGCCGAAAAATAGCTAGCCACTCCTTTAGCGAGTTAATGAATCAATAGGCTTGCGTGACACCCACTTTTCCCATAATTCTTTGCTCGCAGCACAAGACATAAAGCATTATTTACACATATGTATGGTACGTCCTGTCCTTCATGTCGTTGCAATAAACTCAAAAAGCTTCCTTGTCTTTTGTCATATGCAAAAAATAAAATTGAATGAATAAACATCTCACAGGAGAACCTGAAGACAGCAATGCAATTATGCTCCTAGAATACTTCAGGCTATAGCTCTGACCATTTTGGATGTCTCCCTTATTTAACACATCAGCCCATTAGTAAAGTATTCTATGGCCTTAACTGGGTGTGTTAGATAAAGGAAAGTCTTGAGGCTGTACAGGAACAAGTGTGGGAAACACTGCTTAAAAAAATCCAATCTCATTTACACACAAATCCACATATCATTCATTCATCATCAGTTATTGCATCAGTTATCAGCACAACTTGGAGTTCTGGAGCATCTAAAGCTCAGTGGCATGGAATCACATCCAACCAGCCAACATCCGCAATGAGCCACCCAGCTTCAATGTACTGTTGTTCGGATATAGACCACACCGCCAACGTAGCTAATGATTTTGGCTGAGTGTGCCCTCATTGTGAGATCAGAGAGATTCATAGGAGAGAATACATAGAGCATAACAGATTTCTGATTCATTTGTAAAAAGTTTCGAGTTGTGCTAGGGCCCCTATTATAGTTAAATAATTATATTTAAGTAATTGTTTAAAGTGCTTCAGATAGAATATTTTGTGCTCCTTTTGAATCAACGTGAGCATTTCATTGTTAATGTTTATTATTTTCAAAGTGTTTCAATGCTTCAAAGACCCACGTGTCCACAAAAGAAGAAATATTGGAAAAGTTGAAGTTATGGAGCAGATTTAGTTAATTTTGCATTACATTGTTCTGAATCTAAGAACTTTATGCTCATGACTTTGAATTGGTTATTTAATATTCTGATTTATTTGTACTTAATGCAGATCAGTTGAGGACAGTGGTCTGTGATGTTGGGTCCCAGCTGAGAGAGGGAATATGTGCATATTAATCTTGTGGACTGATGTTTGTGAACAGTTGGCTGCTTCTCTGGCCTCAAGCTGCACTGCACTGTTGCTCTATGAATACACACACACAAACACACACACCTTTGTTTTTGGACTTTCCATTCCAGTCACTTCCCATTGACTTCTTTTGTTTTTTTTTAAACTGAATTTATTATATTATTTGAGCTAATTATATCATACTATTTTCTTATCACCTAACACTACCCCTGACCCTTAGCCTTAGGCCAGGGCTGTATAACTTGTACATACAATATAAAATACTTCATTAAAACACGTTTTAAACAGAAATACATTTTACTGAATGAGCTTTCGCTATTGCTGATATAACATACACTTGTGACTGCACATAAAGTTGCACCATTGCAATTATTAACAATACAATTACACAACGTACAGTAGACACATAAGTGTCATGACACAACAAAACCAAATCTCTCCCATTATTATCAATAAATGTATATATGAAACCCTCAGTTTGCAAAGTGCATTTATTAAGTTGTCAGACGCTAAGCAACTTACAGTGAATTCAAGGTAAACATTTTTATCAGTATTTTTTTTTATCAGTATAGTTTTATCACTTGTATTTCCTAGGATCGAACCCACAACCTTTGCGCTGCTAACACAATGCTCTACCATTTGAGCTACAGGAACACACATGCTACAAAGTACACTACTGTTTTCTGTTTGATTTATTTTAATAGCGCAGTAAACGTATTGGAATATATCAATTGGAATTCAATAGTTGGAACATTTTATTTAACACAAAATACTTCAGTACAAGCAGGTGCATAAAAGCCTCTAGCCTCCTCAGTCGTGTGCCTTGCGTATTTACCTAATTTGGCCTCTGTCTGTAGTGTTAAGACTGAGGTTAATGAAGTGCACAGATATTCAGCACACCTCATAGAAGTGGTCCAAACAACAGCTGGAGAGTGTCCCTCTGGTGGCCAGCTATCCAATGGTGTGTCACATTAGTTTGCTTAAAATGGCCACCAGCCATGGCAGAGTTTTAGAAAACCACATCCAACAGGAATGCAGCTCAAGAGATGCTAACCTTTCAGCGTGATGGATTCTGCCATAGTTGTTGAATTTTCGGTATGAATGGCACAAACATGCAGGATAAGACATCAGAGAATGTAGCATATCGTTCACTTTGCCTGCCGGCCATATGGCCACTGTTAGAATAACAAACACACCACTAAAGCCCAACTGTTTCCTCAAAAAGCTGAAGCAGCGTTATTTGTGAATCATAATTTCTTCTAAACACACAACGCATCCTGTTGGGACAAGCAGATAGTAGATGCATGGAACTGCACGCTAATTGTTTGGATAACATTTAAAGCATCCTGAAAGTGGTTTCAGACTAACAGCATAGCAGTTGGTTTAATACTAATACTTACCACTTTGGTTATTCTTGACCTGATAGGTGGTGGCCACACTGGAATCTTCTTCATTTAAAGCTCCTTTGACTTATTAAAAAACTCTTTTTTAAACATGTGGACTTTATTTTTTTGCTTTGCTAGCTTGTGGACAGCTGCTTGTACAACATTTTGTGTTCACAACTATTGATTTTACAAAATCAATAATATCAGTACCTCCTCAGTGACCTCACTGTTTACCACAGCAGTAAATAGCTTCACCTTTGATCTACTGTAGGGTTTGACCTGCTGACTCAGCTCACTGACAAACACATCATTTATTTTATATATTGGCTTTGATTCATTTTATTGATTTTTAATATGTCTAATAGGAATTTTTAAAAATAATTTAATATGTTCCTGTAGCTCCTGAAAGTGTTCCTGTAGCTCAATTAGTAGAGCATTGCATTAGCAGTGCAAAGGTTGTGGGTTCGATCCCAGGGAATACAAGTACTGATAAAAATGTATACCTTGAATTCACTGTAAGTTGCTTTGGATAAAAACGTCTGCCTTATCTGTGAATTAATGTTACGTCAGATTTTGCCAACATTCAGATAAACTACTGTATAAATAATTGTGTATTAAAAAAATCTGTAAACAAACAAAACTGCTTCTATGTGCAAATGCATTTAATATTTAATAGGTCAAGGACTGTAGAAAATGGCTGCTTGAATCTTCTACAAAAATGTGTAAGTCAAAGTCTTTTTATGGTGACTATTTAATCCAGAATGCCGAGAAGCAAGAGTTACATTTTGAAAACAAGTCATTGATATCTACTCTCTAAACCTCTCACACAGAAGGCCAGGAGGTGAATCTTTATCGCTTGTTATTGAATCAAACACAGCTCTCTCTGTTGCTCTCATCAGATAGCTCAGAGAATTTCAGCATCTCCCTCCAGAGAAATTTTAAGAGCAGCCATTTAAGTCCTGCAATTCAGATTGGTAGACATGGACTTTAGGGAAAGATTTTAGAAAGCTGTACTGCAACAAATAGGATGACTGCCCAGCCAACAATTTTAGATTGTAAGAATGTTTCCCTAACGTTTTCATTAGGTAAAATATTAAAAAAGTTATATTGAAAGTTCTAGAGCGTTTTTCAAATGCTCCACTAACATCTTATGAATAACGGTTTTGATATATATGATATATAACCTTATAAATGTTCTACTAACATTACTGCAAGAATGCTTTTCGTTAACTTTGAGAAACCTTTTAAAGAATGTTAGCCAACGTACTGAGAACATTCCCTGTTAGTTGGTTGACAGGTATTGTGTACTGAGCATAGTGATGCTAAATTTAATAGACTGTATATGTAGGCCTATTGTTTAAAAACATATGTTACTACTATATCTGATGTACCATATTAAACACTTTTTGCTGTTTTATGTGTCATTACCTAGGAATTCCCTTTCTATGTCGATTATTACTGTAATAGGTCAGACAAAATAAAACAAAATTTGCATTATATGACCATGGCATTAAATGGCCTATTCATTTGTGAAGGAAGGTTTATGGTCTCACCTCTCGGATGAGAATTCACCAGCATGAGCCTGTGAGATACGCAAGGCTGGAGATAATGTAAATGCACCTATGAAATGCATATGTACATGCAGACGTAATGAGACATGACAATTTTATTTCTCAAGGATGAAATTGATCTTTACATGATCACTTAAACTGGATAGCAGTGATGTTTAATTGACCCTGTCCAGCAGTATTAGCATTAGATTAGTACTGGCTATTCACACACGTGTCGACGTCGGAGAATTGCATGATGACGTCATTAGTTTAGGTCAGGTGCGTAAATGAAGGAAATAAGGTCCGGTTGCTACAGTATAGCGCCCGTATGGTGCAGCATTATCTTAATGCAGAAAGTTTGTAGCTTCAACAAATAATCGTCACTGATCATATGCATTCGCCAGAACTCTTAAACCGAGAAAAGTGTGGGAAAGCAAAAGGGAAACCCGGCAGAGCTCATAATAAAACATGAATCAACATCGGCGGAGGTCTGAGCGAAAGTAAACAGACAGAGATGACTTCTCTCTCGCAAGACAGGTTAGATTTATTGGAC